>JAODAL010005427.1:0-143704 GCA_025379985.1 Phyllomedusa bahiana | reverse complement strand
TAAAATGATTTAAAATGAAATAAATCTAAAATTTATTTTAAATGAAATAACGCACAGGCTGAATAATACCACCACAACATTACCACATATCACCACCACATAGAGACTGAATAATACCACCACACCATGACCACATTTCACTACCACATAGTGACAAATCACTGCCACATCATGACCACATATCACCATCATATAGTATCTGAATATTACCACAACATCATGACTACATATCACCACCACATAGTGGCTGAATAAAAATGCAACACCATGACCACATATCACCACTACATTGTGACTGAATAATATCTCCACACCATGACCACATTTTACCACCTCAAAGTGACTGAATATCACTACCACATCATGACCACATATCACCACCATAAAGTGACTGAATATTACCTCAATATCATGTCCAGATATCACCATCGCATAGTGGCGGAATAATGTATATATGAGTATATTTTTTTTAATTCTGTTAAAAATAAAATGTACAGATTTATTTTTTACTACATTAAGTGAAAGAAACTTTTCACAGACGTTTAAAAAAATTATTTCTGCTGTTCTCACTCTTTATTCTGTATACAGCAAGAGCCAGCACACCACAGGTCTTGCTGGGACTTGGTCCCCACCGCAAGACCCAGTACCATAGTTTCTATTCACTGACATGCTAGTCTAGTGACTTTTCTTTTATTTCCAGCCTATCTATAACCTTTACACATGTTTGGCGCATTAGTAATGCCCAAAAGTTCCAAAACACAGGCGAGGTGCGTTGAACTTTAGATGGCATTTATGACCGCACAAAAAACACTTTCATACATTTAGGCACATTTTACACTGAGAAATAGATGCGAAAATCCACTTTGACGCATCTATTTGCATACATGTCTACCTTAGTTCTTTTATAGTATGGCATATTATTAAAGACTAATGTGAGGGCTCTCGTTTATGCCTTATATATACATATTTTAGTTGATGAATTGGGTTATCTGCCATCTAGATTTCTCTTTTCACTCTGATACAAAAACGCATTGCTCATGAAAGAAATCAAGTGTGGTGAGCTTGCTTGGTGGGTATATAAAGTGGCTGATAGGCTGTCAGTACCTTGTTGCTGTTGAAATTAAAGAGACGATTAATCGGAGTTTCAAAAAGGGATAATTAGTGGCTTTTGGGTCTAGGGTGGCAGTATTTCTGAAACAGTTTGTATACTGACTTTTATTCAGTAATTGTATAGGGGTATTATTCAGTCACTCTGTGCTGCTGTGGTGAAAGGACAAATGGTAGCCTTCCAAATAAGGGATGTGGAAACTGCAGAGCCATGTACCATTGATGTGAGAGATGAACATTGACTATGAAGGGTGGACTGGTATGCAACAGTATAGCATCTCATTGCCAAAATGAAACTGTGTTCTACCTGCCTGAGCTATGTATAAACCCTTTTGTAAACCCTACTGCGTAAAGTGCAGATCATGTAAAACTACATATACTGATTGCCTCCCCTGGGGCAGATGGGAACTTCCAGCAAGACAATGCGACATGTCACACGGCTAGAAATATCCGAAATCTGTTGGACGAGTTTGATCAAGACTTCTAACTACAACCCTGCAACACTAATCCCCCAGACTTGAACATCTGTGGTATCACTCTCGAACATTGTGTGGGCTCTATGGATCCTAATGAATACGAATAAGGGCCGACGAACGGGCCTGAAACGCGTAAACCATGCTATCATTTTATAACCTTTTTCTAATAAAGAGTGTGTTTTTTCTGAAATACGTTTTATGGAATTACCACACATGGGTGCTGGATTACCTTGAAGTTTTCATGCTGAATTAACGTCTACAGCCGGACGATTGTTTTCCGTGGCACCATGAAATAACAAGACCGAACAGTAGTATATACATTTGGGACTCCCGGTGAGCATTTCTCTATTTTGCTATATTTGATTGCTCCATGGATCCTAATCCATGTACCTTCCACCAGCTGTGGGATGCACTGCAGTCAACATGGCTTCAGATACCTGTGACAACCTACCAGCATGGGTGTTGTTAGAGTCCTAAAACATCCAGGGCATGAGTACTCTGTGTCACATTTTGCTCAGTAGGGTTGGGTTCACACAGCATTTTTCCCGCCACTTTGTGAACTGCAACATGTATTTTTACAGATAAAAAAAATGTATGTTCCTGCCACTAATTTTTGTGTGCTTTTCACATAGATCTCACCTCAGCAGTACATTGTATAATGAAAATCAGTGTTGAGAAATTTACGTTTTCAAAACCTTGTGTTGCCAGTGGTTTAGACATTGACGGCTGTGTGTTGAGTTATTTTGAAAGGACACAAAATTTACACTGTTATACAAGCTGTACAGTCACTACTTTACATTGTATCAAAGTCTGATATCTTCAGTGTTGTTCCATGAAAAGATATAATACAATATTTTAAAAAATGTGAGTGGTGTATTCACTTTTGTGAGATACTGAGGTATATAGGTTTCCCGCAGTCTGAAAGAGGGACTTAGGTGGCGATTAGAAATAAAAAAAATATTAGTACTCACCACTCCCCGTTCCGCCGATGAGGCACTCGCTGCTCCATGTCCCGGCACAGGTGGTGTGATGTCATTGAAATGACATTCTCATGCTTCCTCATGCTTCCAGAATGGGCATACAAAAGTCTATGTTTGGAAAGGACAGTAGGTCTCTCTTAGGTATACTTCAGTAGGCCACCAGCCTGCTTGGGACCACTTGAGTATACACAAGTGTATATGTGTCCAGAGGACGTGTATGCAATTGAAAAGATCACCGGCGCCCCGGGCCCATAGTGACAGCCTGGAAGTTGGCAGATTGCTGGTTTGGGGTACCAGCAGTTTTCCGGATAAAACTGTCTAGAGACACCCCTGTCTAAACGGACTTTATTGAGTCACTCACAGCCTGTCTAGCTGCTGCCCAGAGACAAAGGGGGCAGATTCCATCACAACGCCTCTGCTCTACTCCTAGTGCTAAGGCCAGAAAATGATAGATCAGTAATAGAGCTTCTGTCCCCTGACTCCAGAATCTCCAGTGTATTACTATGTCATGCAGCTTCAGCCTGTATTTCCTGCCTCCTGCTTGTGGTTGACAGGTTTCTCCCTGTTGGCTGATACAAGCAGGAGGTGGCAGAATGCAGTGTATGGCAAGGTTCACATATGTGTTGGAACCTACATCGCATGTTCCGTCGGGAATGATAGAAAATATAGCGCTATTTTTTTGTCTCAACGACGGACACCATTGCGGAAACCAGAGAGCCTATTGTAATTAATAGGCTATATCCAGCGCTGTGGCTTCCGTTTTCACCTCTGTGCAAAAGGTTCCGAATGGAACCTCCGATGCAGATGTGAACCTACCCGGATAAGGTACAAATATAAAGAAACAAATTCCACTACTGGAATAATGCTCGTGAGTTAGCATTATATGCCAAAAACAACCTGTAATAGTGTATGGTTGCTAATTGTAAGTAAGTTTCAGTGAAAACAGAATAGACGTTATTGTGAGTATAATTATAACTGTTGCTCAAAAAACTCACTGTTCAGTTTGATAGCAGTTTGACTGGATTTGTGAAAAAAATTTGGGTTCAGGATTTCTCTGAGCAGTCTAAGGGTATGTCCACACGGCATATGTAAAATGCCGGTCAGATTCTGTTTAAGAATCTGGCAGGTATTTCATCGTCTTTTGCATGGTTTTGGGGGACAGTTCTGTCCACGGTTTGGCACGTCCCTCATAACCATTGAATTGCACATCTTCTGCCCGATAAACAAGCAGAAGATTGTGCATGTTGTAAGTTTTTTGGAACACCGGCAGTGTAAAAAAAATGTTCAGCAGAAAATCCATTCAGTGTGGACTGCTAAACTGATTTTCTATTAAAGTCTAAGGCGATGGTTGCTTTTCGGTTTTCAGGCAGTTTCTAAATCTGCAAGCATCTGAAAAACCGATCCATAATCCATGCCATGTGGACTGACCCTTAATGTTGTTCAGATGATCCCTTATGATCAAGAAAAGTTGAAGTGGCTTTGGAAGTTCCAATGGATGAGATGCTTTGATGATTACAAGACAGAACAGAGACTCAAATCAAATTGCTGAAATTCGGATTAAATTTGACTTTGCCATGAATCTGCACACTGGTTGTTATTCTTTACAGGTCGTAGTAAATGCTACTAATATATTTACTCTACTATCTTCTTATTGATATTACTGATAACTGAAATCCAGATAAAAAAAATAAAAAACCTGGTTGTCAGCTCTGCTGGGTAGTGTTTTTATGCTTTCTGTGTCTCAGCTAATGGCACTGAAAATAGTATGCAACTAGAGAGAAGATTAAGCAAATATGAACAAATCCCAGGAGCCAATGTGCTATAGCCAGCACAGAAACTGAAGCTGAAAAGAGGTTATACAGTACAATAAGACAACCCAGAATATTTTCTCGCAATCCCATACAAATAATTCAATACTTCTCCTACTTTATCCATTGCCCCTTAGATTGTATGCTTCTTTGTTCAGTTTTCTCCACCCCAAATATAATCTTTCTACTGTATTGTGATAGAATCAAAATTTTACACTACTTTATTTTTCCATTTACATACAATATAATATGTTGGCACGTAATAAATAAAAGATGGATAATAATATTTCCAAGTCCACATTGTTCTATGTCACAGTATGAAACATGGAAGTTTTGGAATATTCACATTCCCAGACTAGAATACATTACTCTGCTGAAATGCAAGATGACCAAAGAATATAATTCCAAGAGCAAGAACACAAAGACTGTAAGGACTTGTTCCCACGGCACGGGTTTTCAGCCGGTTTTTCAGCCGGTTTTCGGTTTTGAAAAACGTCTGCAAACCGGGTAAAAACTTTTAACTCAGGCCTTTATGGAAAACCCGCGCAGCAGCCCCCACTGCACGGGTTTCCCGCCCGACAGTTTTTCCGGCTGGCGGCGGCCCGAACACCATAGAACATGTTCATTCTTCTGTCCGGTTTTCGGACAGCATAGTGGTTAATCGCGGACAAAAGCAGTCCCCCAGCGGCCGTGTGTACGGCACGAAAATAGTTCAAATACCGGTCAGATAAACCGAACGGTATTTGTCCTGTGCCATGTAAACGGCCCCTTAGGCCTTGTCTACACAGCACTGGTTTTGGTAAAATTTTTAAGCGGATTCAGTATTTAGAATCCACAAAAATCCGACTGTACATCAGTCCACATAAGCCATAGGACACAGATCGTTTTTTCTATTGTTGGATTTCAAAATCACTGGCCTAAAAAAAACAACTTAGAGCATGTTCTATAATCCATAGTATTATGGCGGATTCTAGTACAGTTCACTGTTAAAGGGCTGATTGAAATCCGACCCCAAATTCTGCTCCAAAAATCACGGTACCACGATTGTAAAATATTGTTGGATTCTATTTAACCATTGCCATGTAGACATAGCGTTAGCCGGCTATAAGAACTGTTTGGGAGGTCGTGATTTCTCTGCACATGCGAAATTTTGTTAGATTTATAACATGTTAATTTCACCAAATAAACAATAAATTGTTATATTTGTATTTACTCTCTTTATGGGTTGTATCAACTTTCTGATTCAGCTCAATAATTTACTAACTATATACACAGTTGAGTTATTATGACCAGCAGATAATATCCATTGTAACCACCATGTGCAGCATGGACAGCAGCTTGGTGGGTTGGGAGTGACTCAATAAGTTCTGGTAGGTGGTCACAGGGTGCATGGGGAAGAATCCATACAGCCAACACGACCATCGAGGTGGTCCCACAGATGGTCAATTGGGTTCAAGTCTTACAAATTATGGGCCAGTGTAGTATTTGGAAGTCTTGCTTCTGTTTTTCAAACCAATTACAGACATTTATAAATCGGTTGAGCGTGTCTTCCACATGGATGAGTGGGCCTAGATAATGCCATGAAATCATTCTCCAGAGAAAAATGCTGCCACCACCTGCTTTTGTTCTTCCGGCAATGGTTGCAGGGTATTTGTTCTATGATGTTTCTTACCTGTCATGCAAGAAAGTGAGAATAAAAGAAGCGGTGAGAGTAAATTACATTGCTACACAAAACCAGGATCCCAAGGCCAATATTGCAAATAATTCCACTAGGACCAAATACTGCTACACCATGACCACATACCACCAAATAGAGGCTGAATAATACCGCCACAACATTACCACATATCACCACCACATAGAGACTGAATAATACCACCACACCATGACCACATTTCACTACCACATAGTGACTATCACTGCCACATCATGACCACATATCACCATCATATAGTATCTGAAGATTACCACAACATCATGACTACATATCACCACCACATAGTGGCTGAATAATAATGCAACACCATGACCACATATCACCACTACATTGTGACTGAATAATATCTCCACACCATGACCACATTTTACCACCACAAAGTGACTGAATATCGCTGCCACATCATGACCACATATCACCACCATATAGTGACTGAATATTACCTCAATATCATGTCCAGATATCACCATCACATAGTGGCTGAATAATGTTGCCAAATTATGATCACATATCACCACCAGATAGTGACTAAATAATAATACCATTCTATTACTGAATAAAAACCATTACACTACAACCAAAATTACTGCCACACAGTGGTAAATACAAGTTGTACACAGATGCTCTGCACACATACAAGTGATTACAGTGCAGTTACATCCAGAGACTCACAGGAGCCATTTTTGCTGATGAGTGGTTCTCTTTTCTGATGACTCGTTCACTTCTCTGTGGGAGCCACTCTCTTTCCCTTTTTTTATCCATCCAGCCCAGACCATGATGACATCTTCTCCTGGCCATGACTCATCCTTGTAGAATTTACAATACAAACATCTTAAACTCCTTAATTTTCCTGCATTTTCCTACCAATTCCTACTTCTGTACAAACTCCCCATCCATGGCACCCCAAATCGCAATAATACCTCTCCTTGTGCCACACTGGATAAAAGTTCTCCCAAACAGCTATGGGGCTCCCATTTGTGGACCAAGTTTTAGTCTTGCTTTATGTCCCCATATAGTAGGCATCTAAATCCACCCAAATATTTTTTAGGTACTCCTCCAAACTAAGTAGACAAAAACCCCTTTTAGGTACTGTAGGTAGTCCTCAATTAGTTAGGTGTATAGTCCCAGGTTAGGTAGTTATGTTTATAGGTTTCCAAATAGGTAGGTATTTAGGTCCCTCCATTAAGTAGATGAGTAATTATATAGCCCTCCCATTCGGCAGGAATATAGGTCCCTAGTAGGTAGTTCTGTAGGTCGACTGCAGGTAGGGGGGTAGGTATATAGGTTTTCTGCAGGTAGCTAGATACATATCTCTGCCCCCTGTATGTAAGTAGGTATAAAGGCCCCTGTAGCTAGGTAGATCTGTATATCTGCCTCTGGTATATAACCCCTGTAGGAAAGTAGGTATATAGACCCACAATTGGTAGGTAGGTATAGATACCCCAGTAGGTGTGTATATAGTAGGGAGGTAGATATATAGGCCACCTGTAGATAGGTATATATGTCCCTTGTATGTTGGTATATAGGCCCGCTTTAGGGAGGTATATGGCCCCTGTAGGTAGATATAGCCCCCTGAAGGTATGTATATGCTCTTGCTAGGTAGATATATTCACCTATAGGTAGGTATGTGCCCCCTCTAAGTGTATGGCCCCTGTAATACATATAGCCCCCCTGTAGATAGAAATAGCACCCTTGTAGGTAGGGTTATGGTCCCTATAGGTAGACTGAACTCCCCTATAGGTAGATATAGCCCCCTGTAAGTAGGTATATGCCCATGTAAGTAGATATAGTCCCACTGTAGGTAGATATAGCCCCCTGGATGTAAATATAGCTCTCTGTAGGTAAATGGACAGGTGTATAGGCCAACATAAAAATAAAAAAGAAACTCACCTATCCCCATTTCCCTGCCAAGCAGCTAGCTCTGGGAGCTAGTGTTTGATGTGAGCGGCATGACATCATTACGCCTTTTACGCTGAGACACTGCTTTGTCTCCTGAAACATGCCTCCTGCAATGCTGATATGTATATATCGCGATCACCGAGATAGTGTGCAACTGCTAACTCTGCATGCCCCATTCCCCACAGCAACCCACTTTTCTATGATAAGATAGCTGGTTACGTGCAGTGAAGAATGGAGCATCACCAAGCTTTCCAGGATGCCGGATAAGCTATACAATATCCAAGAAAGCTGGGTGACATCCCCAACAGCAGCTACTCAACTTTCTAATCATAGGAAAGGTCGGTCTACTGTGGGGCATTCGTATAGGCCCACTATTAAGTAGGTAGGTAGGTCCTCTCAGTAGGTAGGTATAAAGGTTCCCTTGTTAGATAGGTAGGTTTATAGGGTGCCTCAGTAGGTATTCAGGTCCCCTCGGGAGGCAGGTATATAGCCCCGCCAAGTAGGTATGTAGGTATATAGGCCTCTTCAGTAGGCAGTTATGTAAATAAGTTCCCTCAGTCGGTATATAGGTCCCCTCAGTAGGTAGGTATATAGCCCCCTCTAGTAGGTAGATAGGTATATACCGCCCCATAAAAAATAAAAAATTTAAAATAATACTCACCTCTCCCTGTTCCCTTACTGACTGCCTTTTCTTCTGGGAGCTTGTGTCCCTGCATGAGCGGTATGACATTATCATGCAGCCTACAACAGGACATAACTCTCGGCAACTACTAAGCCGCAAGTCATAGATACAGAGCCATCAATATATGATTGTAGATTGAATTTACGTAGTCTTTCAAATATACATATTATCTACATTACATGTAAGAAGCAATTACAAAAAAAACAACAAATATCAATTAACAATTGTTTCAAACAGCTGAGCAATCTTTTAGACAACTAGACAGTCTTATAAAGTGGAAAAACAATGAAATATGTAGTCTATTTATTGGAAAAGGAACACATTTACTCCCATTACTGGTTAATATATAACATTGTATTTAAAGGTTTTTTTTTTTTACATTTTTCAGAAACTACTGCCTATGTTAAAATAACAAATGCCCGCTATTCACTTCTCCTGCAGCTGCCTTTCCTGAGCTGCCAGAGCTCTGGGGATCCCTGCCTGTCCCTCAGCAATGATGTCACATTCAGTGCTCTGGTAACCATGAGCCAATCCCTGCCTTTAGCGGTCATGTGCTATATATTTGAGTAGTGATTGTTGAGTCCAGTCATTGACTCATAGTTTCGTGAGTAATGAACATTACATCGCTGCTGGGACCCCGGCAGCGGAAGAGCAAATTATAGGTTACGTTTTTATTAACTTTAATATAATTAAATGGAACAAAAAAACATACTAATTGTAACACATAAAAAACATATATTTGTCCTGCAATGAATAAGTCAATGACATTGATATAAAAATAAATAGGTTATGACGAAACGTGGGAAAAATGGAAAAATTCCTTGGTTTCTTCAAACCAAAAGTATCTCAAGGGAATAATGACAGTGTGTGCATGATCTTGGATTCCAGCAAGATTTGAGAATGTATTTTGTGGTGTTACTGAGTTTTTGGCTGTCTTGCTTTTTAAGTGCTCCCATTAATGTGCAAAGGGGTTGAGGTCAGGTCTAGCTCTAGGGGGAAGTCTGTAACTGTCAGTACTCCTTGCTCTTCTTTGGACTTCAAGTTGTTTTTGCCAAGCTTTGACGTGTTTTGATTCATCTTTCCATGGCAGTGCAAATCCTATGGCAAGACTCTGTAATACATAGTTAAAATTGTTATTTGTCAGGGTGTAGTGGACTTATTGCAGAACTTCAGGGCAGGCAAAACACACACAGTGGGGCAGATTTATCAATACTGTGTAACTCTTAGACAGTATAAAGTTAGACTAGACAGCCTTATGATGTGCCACATTTATTCTAGTGTTGATAAATCTGGTGCAGGTTAGAACTGTCTAGTCTAACTTTACACCTTTTTTTAAGTTGCTGCACCAAAATGTTGGTGCATGGTGTCATACAGTAAGCCACACCCGTTTAGTGAGACCACACCCTTTTTAGTGAGGCACAAAAGTGTCTAAAACACATCATAAATGTGGTGTAAAGCAAGTACAACATTATTTTTGGAGCAAATTGTGCCAGAATTCTGGCACAACTGCCTTGATAAATGTGCCCTAGTGGCTTGGCCTGTACAGCATTTCAAGCTTATTCAATTAAATGGGATTAAGCAGCACCATGAATAGTCACCCTAATATGTACCATGCTGGGCCACAACCCAATTATTCTGCTGACCTAGAGATTGGACCCCAACAATCGAATGTTAATAAGTCTTTTTTAAATTCTCTTCTCTTTCTTTACTCAAATCAACTCTACTTCTGCTACAATGAATATTAAACTTAGCCTCATCAGTAAGGTTAATTTATATTACATTTATATCACATTTACATCACAATACATTTACATTTTGGGGATGTGAAGTTGATATTCATCGGGATAACTTAAAAAAAGTAGCTCACATTTTTGCATCTGGCACATAAAGTGCACACCGACAAGAAACAGGAAAAATGTAGTTCCTCCCTAGATCAACATATCCACAATGAGATTGCAGAGTGCCAGTTGGTTAACATGGCAGTTGGAAACCTAATGAAGGCTTCTATTACTTCCTGTTTTAGGCAGAAAGTAATGGAACCGCCATCTTAGTACACCCTTGTGCATTATTTATATAATGCAGAAGAGTTTACAAGCAATCGAGCCTCCTAGTGGTCAAGAACTCTATGGAGACTAAATGTAAAAGTAGAAAAAAAATAAAATGTTTAAGTAGAAAAAAAATAAAAAAAATACTAAACATTCAAATCACCCCCCCCTTTTGCCATTTTAGAAATAAAAAATAAAAAAAATCCAATCTGTTAAAAGAGAAAGTCATTTATCCTGTACACTGAACACGAAAATTCCAAATGCCAAATTATCACTTTCCCTAAGAATTGGAATAAAAAATGAATAAAAAGTCATATGTATCCTTAAATGGTACAAATAAACACTATACTGTAACCTGCAAAACATAAATTCTCACTCAGGTCTACAGATAGGAAAACAAAAATGGTTATTGGTTGCAGAAAATGGCGCTGCAGTGCAAATATATAAAATAGAGTGTTTGTGTTTTTTTAAAAGTACTAAAACGCAATGAAAACCCTACATCGTCGTATTGCCAAAATCGGATTACCCTGTGGAATACAAGTAACACATAATTTATACTGAAGGGTTAACGCCATTAAAACAAAACGTCTGCAAACATGGTGCAAAATTTTGTTTTTACATTTCACCCCAATTTTTTTTCCAGTATATCTGATGGTATGGTCAATGGCAGCATCTTACAAAAAAACAAGCTCTCATATGTCTATATAGATGGAAAATAAAAAATGTATGGCTCTTGGAAGGTGGGGAGGAAAAAGCAACGAGCCAATAAATTATGACCGAAAGGAAAGGTTTAAAACCACAACTGTATATAACATCACATCTAACAAAATGTAAGGTCTACAAGTGAAAGAACAGTTAAAACTGAAGCAGGAAGGGAAAAATGCTCACCAGACCTCCCTGGTCCTGCTCATGAAAGGGAAACACAATTGGACAGGTTAAAAGCCAAACTGTTGGATCCGTATTTTTCATCTCTTATATTCAAGATCTACTGCTAGAGTAAACTTACAATAAAAAGTAGAATAATGCCAAAAAATGTCTAGTCCATGCGTAAGCCCTGAAATATGTTGCTACATCCAAGGAAATAAATATCCCGAGCTTTCATAGTAAATTAATGAAATAAAAGCTTTTACTTAATCTATTACTGCTCTTGATTAGGTGAAGCACTTGGGACTTTGAAACATGATATGTATATGATTTCATTGGTATTACAACTTTGTTACCATTAGGGATGGTATCATTGTCTCTAGGGATGCCAGAAGGAAAGAAGAAACATTGACTGTGAAATAAAAAAAATTAGGAATTTAAATATATACTGGCAATAATATGATTAGCTTAAAAAACATGTTTGTTGGTTACCTTAAAATGTAACTTTTTGTCACAGTCATAAAAATGTTTGCAAAAGAGACGTTGGATTGCATACAGCAATTAGGTGTTTTTGACTAGTATCTAATTGACTGTAAGGCCTTGTACCCACGGCACGGATTTTCAGCCGGTTTTTCAGTCGGTTTTCGGTTTTGAAAAATGGCTGCAATCCGGGTGAAAACTTTTTACACGGACTTTAATGGAAAGTCCATAAAATCCTAATTTTACGTCCAGCGGTTTTTCGAACCGCCGGCGGTCCGAAAAACATAGAACATGTTCATTCTTCCGTCCGGTTTTCGGATGGAAGATGAATATGTCTATGTAAGGGGGAGGCATTTTCTCCGCAAACCGCGGAAAAAAGCCTCCCCTGGCGGCCGTGTGCACGGCACGAATACAGGACAAAAAACGGTCGGATAAACTGCCCCCTAGGGGAGATATTTTTAGCTTAACAATTTTTACAAATACAACATCATTAAAATAAATCTCACAAATTGTAGGAAATTTCCCCCCGTGGTCTTTTATTTTGGAGTGGGCAAAAAATAAAGAAATTTTTCCCATTCACAAAAGATGACTAAAACTGGGGATAACAAAAGGGAAATTTGGATAAAAACATAAATTTTTCTCTGTTATACTGAAATTTTTAAACTTTTTTTTCCAATGATCGGGTTTTATTTTTTTTTTATAGAAAGAAAATAGAAAATTTTTTAAAAAAAGTCTCACAAACTTATTTGGCATTTTTGGTTTTTTTTTCCCCGTATTCTTTCCCAAAATTTTTGGTATCTTTCCAAAAATAAAAGAAACTTACAAAAAAAAAATAGTAAAAAAAAAAATAGATTCAAAATATTTTTTTTTTCTGCCCCGGGTTTTTGGGTGTTTTTCAGTAAAAAAATTTTAACATGCACTGGTCCTTTTTTGATTTAAAAATTAAATTCATTTTTAAATTTTTTAAATTGATAAAGTCCAAATAAGTGTTTTTCCCCCATCGGGCCCACTGAAGGGTTACACTTTTCAAGTGCAATTTTTTGGGAAAACCCCGGGAGCACACCCTTTCCTGAACCTTTTAAATGATGCTAAAGAGGAAATTTTGTTCACAAAAACATCGCCATTTTTTAAAGGGAGGCAGGCTCCCATTTTGAAACCCTTTGGCCATACCCTCTCCGATGAAACAAAAAATTATGAAGAGTTTTTTCCTAAACCACAATGGGCTCAATTTAAAACTCTAGATCCCCCTCTACCTGGATAGGAGGGGGAGTTTCCCTTTTTTTGCTCCAGAGGGGGAGGGTTTCCAAACCAAATACCCAAAGGGTCAAAAACTCTTCCAGGTTTTTCCAGTTTGGGGAAAAACCCAATCAAAATCTTTTATGTCTCAGAAAAAGTCCATAAAATGCCCCATTCACCTCTCCCTGCCCTTTAGTGTGTTACATCCCAGCCCCCCAAAACACCCTTTTCCCAATCTACCCTTTAAACCCTTGGAAATTTTCCCTTTCCCCTCTTTTAAAAAACATGCGACCAAACACCCCCACCCTTAAAAAAAATCTCTCATACCCCCCCTAAATGCCCAAAATATAAACCCCCCATCTCCCCCTCTCCATTCGCCTTAAACCCCCTTGAGCAACACTTTCCCAACTTTCAATTTTCCCCCCATTCCCCACCAACTCTCCCTTAAACCCGCTCCAAAGGGGCTTCCGTCCCCCACCATTTACTGAAAAACCCCAAACCCCAAAGCCCCCAACGGCCTAGCAACTCCCAAAGGGCCTCACCCCCTACTCTGTGTTCTCCTCCTAACCTTTCCTCTCCCTTTTGGACACGGGGACCTTCCCCCCCTGCTACACATCCTCTCCCCCCCTCGGCATAAAAGGACTTGGCTTTTTCCCCTGGTCACCTCGTACCCACTAAATGGGAACTTTCGGGTTTTTCTCTTCTCGCCCCCCAAACCCCTCCTCTTGCCCCTCTCTCTGTCGTGTCCCCCCAAAGGGTCAGTCCGGGGCCCCATTTACTCTTCTTATTAAAACTTTGGTCTGGGTCACCCTCATACCCTTCACAGGTTTTTCCAATACCCCCTGTATGCAATGACACCCAACTCACATTTTCCGGCCCAGATGCCCCGGCCTCCTTCTCCCCCGGATCCCTGACTGCCTGCCCTCCATTTACTTTTCCTTCTCCCCCCCCGTCTCCAAAAACTAAACGTGGGGGAAAACAAATTTCCCATTATTTTCCCCCACCCCCCAAACTCATCTCCCCACCCGACTCCAAATCACTTTTTAAGGGCAAACACTCTATCAACCCACCCACCACAGGTCCGCTGCCTTGGGAAAATTTTTGACTCCAATTTTGTCCTTAAAACCCACCACCCAAACCCCCAAAACCTCTGTTTGTCACCTCCACCAAAAAAATTTATTTCCCAAAAACCGCTCATTTCTTAACTCGGGAAAGCACAAAAATGCTTCCATGCCCTCGTCATCTCCCGCCTTTGAAATACTGCAAAAATCCTCCTTTTGCGGCCCCCCAGCTAAAACCCTCGCTCCCCTCCAAACTATCCCTTAAATCTGCTCCCTTCCCGATTCACCTCTCTCCCCCGCTACTTTTCCCCCCTCTCCCCTCTGCCCATCCCTTCACTGGCTACCCCAAATTTCCCCAGCGAATCCAGTTCAAGCTAGCAACTTCACCTACAAAGGGTCTCCATAACCCTCTCCCCCCTTTTTAAATCTCTGCCTTAATCCCTAAAAAACCTCCCCTCACGCAACCTCCCTCCCCACAGGACCTTCTCCTCTGCTCTCCTTTAAACAACCCCCTCACATAAAACCCTCTCCAAGACTTCTCTCGTGCTTCCCCCCCACCTGGAACCATTTCCCCAACCCACAAACAGGGGCTTCCCCCCCTTTCACCGGCTTCAAAAGTAAACCCGAAAACCTACCTCTTCAGGATTGCCCATAAAACCAAAAATTAAAACCCGGGGTTTCACTGCCCCGCCCCACAAACATGTTCCCCTCACCTTCTGTTTTCTTCACCCCTCCCCTTTGATTGTAAAAACCCTCACGGGCAGGGACCTCTTTCCCTCTGTACCAGTTGTTAGTCACTTATTGTCACTTTTTAATTGTTTGACAATTTTTATTTATGTACCCGCCTTAAATGTACAGCGCCCTGGAATCAAGGGCGCTCCAAAATAAATGATAATAATAATAATAACTGAAGTGTTGGGTTGTTCCACTGTGAGGGTCCCAACAAGCATCTGAACTCGGAGCAGTAGTCTTCCAATGGTCGCTGCCCCTGCTGGAGAGACAATAAGTTGGTTTCGGCTACTGACCAGACATATGGTTCATCATATAGGAGTCCCAAGGCCTGAACAAATGAATCAACAGACAGGAGTTCGGGAGAACCCAGGTTTAAGACGAATGCTCAAGCTTGTGGAGTCCCCTGAAGCAAAGAAATGATGAACCCCACACGTTGCTCCTTTGATCCAGAGAAATGGGGCCTAAGCTGGAAATACAACCTGCAACTCTCTCGGAAAGTCACGAAAGTACTGCGGTCTCCAGAGAAATGGTCCGGCAGGTTGAGTTTGGGTTCCACAGTGTGGAGTACAGACATGGCGCCCTGGGAGGATGTAGACCCCTGTAGCTGGACCCTTTAAGCAAGATCCTGAATCACTTGCAACAGGCCTAAGCAGGGCAACTGCCCCGAAAAGGGCGACCCCGCACTCAAACCTCTTCCTGAGCCGTACCTAGTAAAATGTGTGCCAGACAGAAAACAAAACGTATGACAAGGAACAGACACCACAGATAACAAATAAAGAGTAGTCATACGAGCCAAGGTCAAACCAGGAGAATGCGAGGTACCAAAGGACAGAGAGGGAGAGTAACCAGAAAGAATAGCCAAAATCCGAGAAGCTGCAAAACAACACTGCAGAGCAAAACACACAGCAAGGATACAAAAGCAATCACCAGCAGAGACTGGCAGACAGGAAGCAGTTTAAAACCCCTGCCCCAGATTGGCTCACGTGCTTAACCGATTAAGCCCCAATCCACACCCTCGCTGAGGCTGCAACAAAATTCTTAAAGGGCTAGTAGCGCAGTCCTGACAAACATGACAAGGATGCCCTTTATCCCTGTTGCTGTTTAATCTATCTATGGAACCCTTCTCCCCCTACTTTGCCGATTGCACTGATTTTAAGCAGATATAAATAGGACAAGAGGAGGTAAGGGTGGTGCTTTTCACCAGTGGTATGCTCTTCCTCCTAAAAAATCCTTTGCTGGGAGTACCTGTTACTTCCAGGTTTCAAGGTAAGTGTCTCCAAATCGGAGCTGTAAGAGCTCTCCAGTTGATCCATGCATCCATATCCCGATTGTAGAGATCTTGCAGTATTGAAAGATAAATTGTCAATCCGCTATCTCTAGGAAAGATGCCTGAATCCATGTGCACTTTAAACTATGTACTCATCATTCTAAAGATACTCCAAGAGCTAGGTCGATGGTCACACCAGCCATTTTCTTTGCTTGCTAGATGTCATCTTTTGGAAATGCTTATTTTCCCAAACATCCTTTAATCCATGCACACAATTCCCCTCTTCATTAAGCATTTAGATGTCAATAAACCTAATGCAGTTTTCAACTGCTTCATTTGGGCTTCGCACTACGTCAAAGTAGTGTTGAGCGATTATTATCGACAAAGTTGAAATCAGCACGGTTTTTATGTTGATCAGATTTTTTTCGATCACGCGATAATTTAGGTTAAAATCTGCGCATAATCTATTAATATTGTGCCATTTTCGGCGCTTCCTGTCATTTTGGCGGCCAGCAAATCAGCTTAGAGAATAGAGCAGGGTGAGCTGGGTGTGCGACGTCATGACTGGGATGTGTATGGTTGTGATTGGCTGGAAAAATCACATGACCTCGTTTTACATAGAACAGCCCTTCCTGTTCAGCATCAGTGTGTGTCTGTGTATCATAAGAGCAGGACGTGTGCTCGGTCTCTCTCAAAACAGCTCAGAGAAACTGTTCTCTTTGTTCAAACAGACAATTAGAACTTAGATAGATTAGAGATTTTCAGTTACTTAGGCTGAGAATTTTAAAGGAGCATCTAGCACTGTACAGCCGTGGGGGGAGGAGGGGGTGCGGGCGAACACAGACATACAGGCTGGCAGGCAGGCAGGCTTTTGAAAGGAGAGTGGATATTGTGCAGCCCAGACTCTGATTTGACCCTGCATTGAAATGGGTTTTTATTAACAGTTTTTGGCCAGTTTTTGGTGAAATATTAGCTTGTATTTTGTGCAGCCTGTACTTATATTAGGATACAGATCTTTTCTAGTAACTGCAGGTGTATTTGATAGGTGCAAAACTCACCTTTTATTATCTGTACACGATTTAATTAGGTTTTTTTTTCACTTTGGCGCAGCTCAGTTTTGTTCAAAGACCCACTTTGTACTTACAATAGGATACAGAACTTTTCTAGTCACCGCAGGTGTATTTATAGGTGCAAAAACCACGTTTTATTATCCGTACACAATTTAATTAGGTTTTGTTCACTTTGGCACAGGCCATTTTTGTTAAAAGACCCATCTTGTACGGATATTACCATACAGAAATTTGCTAGTAATTGCAGGTGTATTTCATAGGTGCAAAAACCACCTTTTATTATCCGTATACATTTCAAATAGGTGTTTTTTTTTACTTTGGTGCGGCCCAGTTTTGTTCATAGAGCCACCTTGTACTTAAATTTGAATACAGAAATTTTGTAGTCACCGCAGGTGTATTTATAGGTGCAAAAAACACCTATTATTATCAGTTAACAATTTAATTAGGTTTTGTTCACTTTGGCGCAGCCCAGCTTTGTTCAAAGACCCACTTTGTACTCACAATAGGATACAGAACTTTTCTAGTCACCGCAGGTGTATTTATAGGTGCAAAAACCACGTTTTATTATCCGTACACAATTTAATTAGGTTTTGTTCACTTTGGCGCAGGCCATTTTTGTTAAAAGACCCATCTTGTACGGATATTACCATACAGAAATTTGCTAGTAATTGCAGGTGTATTTCATAGGTGCAAAAACCACCTATTATTAACAGTACACAATTTAATTCCGTGTTTTTCACTTTGGCGCAGCCCAGCTTTGTTCAAAGACCCATCTTGTACTTATATTACCATACAGAAATTTGCTAGTAATTGCAGGTGTATTTCATAGGTGCAAAAACCACCTTTTATTATCCGTATACATTTCAAATAGGTGTTTTTTTTACTTTGGTGCGGCCCAGTTTTGTTCATAGAGCCACCTTGTACTTAAATTTGAATACAGAAATTTTGTAGTTACTGTTGGTGTATTTCATTGGTGCAAAAACCACCGTTTGTTATCCGTATAACTTTTAAATAGCTTATTGCACGTGGTACGGCCCTAGTTTTTTTCAAATAGCCACGTTGTACGACAATTCTAGCAACTGTTCTCAATTGTCAATGCTGCAAAAAACGCAATTTCTCATCCGTGTAACTTCTGAATAGTTTTATTGCGCTTGTTGAATCTCAGTTTGGCGCAGATAGCGCACTTGTATGATATTTTGTTGAAAACTATCAATTCCTAGTCCTACTGGGCAGTTGTAAATCCCTGGGACTGAAGGAAGAACACTGTTGATTTTGTCTTAACGGTTCTTCCACCAGACCGCATTTCACAGGTATTCGCTAGAACATTTCAGTTTCTAATCCTAGTTGGCTGTAGGAAAGTAGAGGGATTTAAGAATAGCTGTGATTTGCCGTCTTTTAATAAGAGACTTTCAAAAACCCTTCCATACCTTCTTAAATGTTATCTTTCTGAACATGGAGCGAAATGCAGGTGGTAAGCGAGCAAAGAGGGGGGTATGACATGGAGGTAGAGGTACAAGAGAAGGTGCTCCTTCCAGTGCTGGCGACAACACGCAAGCCAGCGGATCGTCGGTTGCAGGACTGTCAAGCCTGTCATCGCTGAGTCAGGGCCCTGTGACTCTCAGTAACGAACAGCGTCGCCAATCTGTTCTTCAGTGGTTAATGCAACCTGCATCCAGCAGTCTTACCTCCTCGTCCTCCCAGTCACGACCACAAATGTCGGGTCATGTTTCTGTGAAATGCAGCTATACTACAGGTCCTATTCTAAAAAATGTGGTTTCTAACAGACATCTGTTCTTCACAATTGTCAAAAGTGGCTCAAGGGTCATGTTTTGAATTTTTGGGGGCATTTTGCTGTGAAATGCAGCTATACTACAGGCAGGGCCGGGACAAGCCATTTTGGTTCCCTAGGCACATGAGTCAAACGGCGCCGCCCCCCCTTTCCCACTGCATTCCCGAAAGCGGCCCTTTTTTCCGATGCAGGACTGCGGTTTTTGTCATGCTATGTACAAAAAACACGGTCACTTTTCATTTTTTTGCCGTAACCCATGCAATACAATTGTATGGGTGACAGCAAAAAAAATGAGAAGCGACCGTGTTTTTTGTATATAGCATGACAAAAACCACAGTCTGTATTGTATGGGAAGATGCCCAAAAAAACAAAGCACTGGCGTATTATACAAGATGTTATATAATACGCTGGCGCCAGAAGACGAGCAGAGAAAAGATGAGCTGCTCATCGTTCCTATTGCCGTCTATGGGGCCGCATGAACGGATTTTCAGTGCTTTTAAAATCCTAAAAGCGGCAAAAATACAATTATAATCGTGTGCAGTGGAGACATAGCCTTAGGGTATGTTCACACAGCGTCTTGCCTCTGTATGAACATCTGCTTTTCTGATACGTCTCTGGGTCCGTTTGAACGGATCCAGAGACACATCTAACAATTAGCAGTGACTTTATCAATGCCGGCAACGAGGAACACGCAGCGGCGTTCACATGAGAGATCGCCGCTGCGTGTTTGCCCTGCGCCTGTCGGGTCCGTCTTGCGGATGCGATCAAAGAATTGCAAGTCATTTATTAGAGCACATCCAAAAGATGGACCCAACAGGCGCAGGGCAAACACGCAGCGGCGATCTGTCATGTGAACGCCGCTGCATGTTCCTCATTGCCGGTAGTGATAAAGTCACTGCTAATTGTTAGATGCGTCTCTGGATCCGTTCAGACGGACCCTGAGACACATCAGAAAAGCGGATGTTCATACGGAGGCAGGACGCGGTGTGAACATACCCTTAGTGTCACAGCCTGCTGGATGAGGGGTCTGCACACTGCCTGGCAGTCTCCCAATTGCCCACTCCACTTAGCAGCAGACTTACCCCAGTCTGCGTGCAGCTCTGCTCCCGGCCCCAGTCACAAAATGTCTGCCTGGCCCATGCACTGCACCACTGACCCAGCAGCAAGGGGGGTGAGTGTGGGATAGTGGGACAGCCTCCTTGTGTTTTCTAAGTAAATCCCATGCATGACAGTTGTAAAATGTTTCTATGTATTATACTGTTTGGCCACAAGATGCCTCTATGTCCAGATACCAGTATAAGCAAATGAGGTACATGGTATAAGACTGGCACATGTTGCAGCCATTTTGAGAAGCTGCTGTGATTCTGAGGAGAACCGACAGAGACAGTTGACTAAAGGAGCCAGGTTCACAGTTGTTCCAGGGACAGTGGAGAGCCTGCCTGTCTATACAGATGCCATCGCAGAGGGAGAGAGAGAACTCCGGGACAAAAAGGACAAGCTGCCAAGATAGAGAGGACTGTCTGCAGCCGGACCATCCACAAGGATCTGCACCTGAGAACAGGAATAGCCGGCCCTCTTTAAGGTACCTCAGCGTTTGCGTGCACGCAACGAGTTCAGGACTGTGAAAAGGGCCCTGATATTAGTTTAGTTATTTTTAGGCTCAGTTACAGGCCAAAGGAGGGTTTCCCAAATACATCCTCCTGTTCAGGACTTGGAGAGTTTACTAGTGCACCATTAGCTACTTGAACCGGTTCATCTGTGAGGGAAAAGTTTGTTTCCACGTGTGTTTGGGAGGAAGTGGGTAAATCATTTAAGCTGTGTAAGCGCTGTGCTGCCCCCCACGAGCCCCTGCAACGGCACCATACACAATTGTTCCCATTGGTGATTACGGTATTAAGAAGGTAAGGGGTTATCGGCCTTTCCGAACCCCATGGTTAGGTAAAGTTACCGGGCATCCAGAGAGTACACTTCTGGCGGCGCGCTGTGCAGCACAGGGGCCCAGGATACGTATTTGTAAATTTGTTGATCTGTTCACCAACTTGTTCCAGAAAATTCAGTAAAACAAACCGTTGTTGAGCTGGTGTTGGAGTCATGTTCTTTGTCCGTTACTTCGCTGTATTCCGGAAAAACCTGCCCTCGGGAAACTCGGCTTACAACTTGGGCGTAGACGTTGAGGAAAACAGCGATCGTTATGGACGGAGCTGCGGCGGGAGATCTTCCCCCGGCGTCAATGGCGCCGGCCCCAGAGCCAAGCTCAGGGTTGGCCCCTACAGTACACACCCAAGTGAGTTATGTCCCTTTGGGGCCACAAATTGCAATCCCTCCCCAAATTGACGGAAAAACATGACACTGCAGGACTGAACAGAAAGGGTGCATAGCACAATTAAAATATGTAATTTAGCTCCGGAACTGGGGCAGAGATAGCCCTGGGGGCCTTGGAGGGGGACGTTAGGCGGACAGTAATGGTGCGACCTGAGTCTGAAAGGGACACACTGGAGAAAATATTCTCGCTGTTGGAAGGGGCCCAAGGGGGGTTTACCAAAGTGGTACACCTGCGAAGTTACTTCTTCAACCGGCCGCAAAGAGAGGGTGAGACCCTCATGCAGTACTCTAATGCCCTGCAGGAAACATTGAATGAGATAAGGCGGTGAAACCCAGTGGCTATCGGGGCCTTCCCTGAAGTAGATAAGCTACTAAGAGACCAGTTCATTGTGGGACTGTACAATAAATCCTTACGGGACAAATTGCAGGAGATGGCCGAATGACGGCTGACCTGACGTTTTACAGTGTCTACTTAGCCGCTGTAGAGAGGGAAGAGGAACCCATGCCCGTAGGGGTAAAGGCTGTGAGTAGTACCCAAGCAAGCAGAGAACAGAGGGACGCAGAGTCTTTAACAGATGTGGTCCAGGCTTTAAAAGCAGAGTTGAGAGAACTTCGGTTTTGAGGTGTCTCAGATGAAGGCAGAACAGCCACAAGCTCCAGAAGTGACTTCGGCTTCCCACAGCACCCCTTTCGATCAGCTCTCAGCGGGGTCCTACCGCAAGAGGTCCACCGGTGTGCAGGGTTAGGGGGCCCCTCTGCTGGGCTTGGCAACAGTAAGCCACATCGCCAGAGAGTGTCGCGAACGTGTAAGGGCAGACCGGGGGTTAAACTACCAACCGCCGCAGTAGCTGGTGTCCTGTGGCGGGGCAACAAAAACCCAAAAGCCCATGCGCGAGGAGTACGATCTTTACGCCAGTAGTCCTGTTATGGAAGCAGAGCTAGAAGGCAGAAAGGTGCACTGTCTAGTTGATACTGGGTCAGAGTGTACCCTGATGCCCTTGGAGTTCTTTGAGAGACACTTCGGGCACATGATGGAGCCAGAAGATGGCAGCGTAATTAGGCTGACGGCAGCCAACAATGGTGAGCTGGATGTACAAGGGATAGTTTGGTTGCGGTCCGACTGTTTGGACAAAAACATTGGCAAGAAGGGAGTTGTGCTGGTGGATCACCCATCCAAGAGGGGAGTGGATGTGATCCTGGGCATGAACGTGCTTCGAGACCTGGATCACCACCTCTATGCCAAAGAGGGGCCAAAATATTGGCAGCGGGCCACCACGCACCGGCCCACTCAGAAGGTCCTACGACAGATGGTGAGGAGCTGCAGTCTGCAGAAGAGCCCCACATCCGGTCGACCCATTGGGCACGTGAAGGTGTCAGCGAGAGCCCCGATCAAGATCCCGCCACGACACGAAAAAATATTGATGCTGCCGGTGGGAACCAGACGGAAGTTGAATGGGCTGGAAGTCTTGGTTGAACCAGTCTCACAGGAAGAGTCACAGAACCGACCACTGGTAGCTCGGGTCCTTGCCACTGTGGAGAGGGGATGTGTACCCGTGAGATGCCTCAACGTCATGGACAGCGAGTTGACCATTCCTGCAAATACCCTACTAGCCGAAGTCCATGTTCCTGGAGAAGATATCTCCCGGCGAGAGGACGTCACGCTATGGCCCGACAAGAGGTCGGCCTGGACCTATGCAGTGGGCGTCCAGAAGGGCGAGCCTCTGACGGCGGAATCGAATGGCCGAGTGATTATGGCTCAGATGCGAATTGTCCGCAGGACCCTGACTCCAGGGCAACAACAGCTGCTGGAAGATACCCTCTGGGAATTCCAGGAGGCGTTCGAGACATAATTAAAGACTTCGGGTGTGCTTTCTACAATCGAGCATGAAATCCCCACAGACGATGCCCCGCCTATCAGAGAACGGTACCGACAAATCCGCCCAAAATGTACCAGGAAGTGAAAGGACATGGTGGCCAGCATGCTGGAGAAACGGGTGATTCCAGAGAGCCAACGTCCCTGGGCCGCCCCAGTTATTTTGGTGCGAAAAAAAAGATGGCAGACTCAGGGTCTGCGTAGACTGCAGGACGCTACATGCCCAGACCCTTCGTGCCGCCTCTCCCCTCCCGCGGCTGGAGGCGTCGCTGTCCGCGCTCGGCCATGCAAAGTTCTTTTCCGACCCTTGACCTTGGCCAGGGGATACTGGCAGGTACCAGTGGCTGAGAAGGATAGGGCAAAGACAGCTTTCATTCTGCCTATGGGACACTACAAAGTTCAATCGGATGCCGTTTGGGCTTTCCAACCCCCCAGGGACATTCCAGCGGCGATGGAACACCTCTCTAGGGGATCTTAACTTTGAGTTGGTGCTGATCTACCTGGACGATGTGGGTGGTGTTCGGGAATTCGTTCGACGACCATCTTCAGAAACTGCGGCAGGTTCTGGAACGACTACGAGACCATGGGCTTAAGATCAAGCCAAAGAAGTGCCAGTTCTTCCAGCAGCGAATAGAGTACTTGGGGCATGTGGGCACTTCTGAAGGGGTACGAGCCGCCTCCCAGTAAGGTGGAGGCAGTCCAAAATGGCCTCGGCCGTGTTTCACCCACGAGAGGTGCGGGCATTCCTGGGACTCTGGGTATTACCGAAGGTTTATACCATGTTTCGCTCATCTGACGGGGGCCCCTTAAATTAAATTACTTAGGGATACTGCTGGGGGTCCAAAGAATCGCCCTATTGAGTGGGGACCTCGGCAGCAAGAGGCTTTTGAAGCAGTGAAAGAGGCGTTGACCAGTGCTCCAATTCTGGCCTATGCGCGGTTCGACACCCCCTTTTTGCTGTTTACTGATGGTAGTCTACATGGGTTGGGGGCTGTGCTGTCCCAAAATCCAGGAAGGGCGAGAGAGAGTAATTGCCTATGGGCCCGTCGATCCTTGGGGGAGTCAGAGCGCAAACCTGACAATTTTTAGCTCCTTTAAATTGGAAACTGTTAAACCCTGGTGTGGGGCCATGACTGAAAGGGTTTGCAGAGTACCTGACAGCTGCAGAGGTGACTGTCATGACCGACAACAACCCATTGGCGCATTTGGAGAATGCTAAGCTTGGAGCCCTCGAGCAAGATGGGTGGCACGATTCTCAAAATACCAATTCCGCATTAAGTTCCGGTCAGGGAGGGAAAATGGGAATGCCGATGCCTCTCTCAGGTCCCATCAGACTACCATCCTGCAGCATTGATGAGGAATTAGAGGACACTGAAATGCCCGACTTTAGCCAGTTCCCTGCGTTCCAGGACATGGCACACTCAAGTGGGGTGGCGTCTGGGATGCCGATGGTGTTGGGAAAGACAGTGGCTGATTGGCAGAGGGTCCAGGATGGTTGCCCAGATTTACAGAAAGTGAAGGGGGGTCCGGTCTCGGGGCTGGCCCCGACCAGAGGAGCGACCCACTGAATCAGGAGGGCAAAAGCTGTTGAGGCAGTGGGATAAGCTGAGTGTTTCCCAGGGTCTCCTGTGCTGGACCATCTACTTACAATCAGAGTTGCAACACCGACAGCAGATTCTTATCCCCATGTCATTAGGGCCAGAGGCTGCTCGGGAAGCCCATGAGAGAGGCCCCCCATTTTGGGAGTGACAAAACCTATAAATGGCTTTTAACGACTGGTGTACTGCCCTGACTTATTAAGCAATGGTGTTTTGAAGCTTGCCTCAAGTGTCGTACCTGTGGGTTAAGTAAGAGCACTGAACAGCGGGCTCCCGTTTCAGACCATCCGGACATCTGCGCTCCTAGAGCTCCTGATGATTGACTTTGTGCAGATTGGGTACTCTGCCTCTGGCATTCGTACTGTTTGGTCA
The DNA here is from genome assembly GCA_025379985.1 of Phyllomedusa bahiana. Taxonomy (NCBI): domain Eukaryota; kingdom Metazoa; phylum Chordata; class Amphibia; order Anura; family Hylidae; genus Phyllomedusa; species Phyllomedusa bahiana. The sequence goes on along the minus strand of JAODAL010005427.1, from coordinate 118,326 downwards.
TTTACAGACCATTTCACTAAGTATGCCGTGGCTGTACCCAATAGGGAAAAGACTCAGAGTCTGCTGCTGGGGGCGGTCTGCAAGCACTTTAAAACAGGTGTTTGGGTGCCCACAGAGGATACATTCCGACCAAGGGCGTGTTTCCCAAGGGGGTAATGACGAACTGTTACCAGTTGTATGGGGTTGAGCGTTTCCGTAACTACTCCGTATCATCCGCAGGGGAACGGAGCTTTTGAGCGGTTTAACCGCACCCTTATCCAGATGCCCGCGACTTTAGAGGACAGCCAGAAGGGTAGGTGGCCTGAGTACCTACCTGAGCTGATGTGGGGCCTATAACAATAGGGTGCACAGTACCGCGGGCTACTCCCCACACATGCTGATGTTCGGGAGACCGGGTCGAGAGATTGAGGATCTTCACAAAGCCCACCGACAACACCACCACCGACCAGTACCACGGCCTGGGCCCAGGAACACCGCCGCCCACTGCGGGACGGTGCACAAGGTTGTTGGAGAGACTCTGAAACAAGTGGTGCATCCTAACCCACGGGGCCCGTGCAGAGAGACAGTTTTTCCCCAGGTGATCGGGGTCATTGGTCAGAGTAAGAGGCCATCTGGGAAGTTGGATGGGAGGTGAGGGCGGTCCATATGTGGTCAAGAGAAGGTGGACCCTGCCATCCCAGTCTACGAGTTAGAGCCGATAGGGACAGGGGGCCCGTCACAAAATCTGCACAGAAATATGTTGAGGCGCTGTGATTTTGAAGTGCCTGAAACTACGCCCGAAGTACCTACCCCTGTCCAGCAGCCTCCCTTAGTTGAAGAATGGTGGGCTGTCCCATTGCCGGTGGGCAACTGAGGTTCCAGCTGTGACAATCTTGCCACCCAGGGAGATAGTGGGCAGCCAACAACTCCTTCCCCAGGGGAGGTGCCTGAGGCCCCTGAACCTATAGCCCCACGCAGGACACCCAGATCCAACGCTGGTGTACCCTCCCAGCGCTATGTGCAAGACGAGTTTTTTGTGGGGAGGGTTGTCGAGGCCGCCAACTTTTTAGTGGGGTGTTATGTGGGTAGTGGGACAGCCTCCTTGTGTTTTCTAAGTAAAATCCCCTGCATGACAGTTGTAAAATATTTCTTTGTATTCTACTGTTTGGCCACAAGATGCCGCTATGTCCAGTTTCCAGTATAAGCAAATGAGGGACATGGGATAAGACGGCACATGTAAACACCATTTTGAGAAGCTGCTGTGATTCTGAGGAGAATCGACAGAGACAGTTGAGCTAAAGGAGCCAGGATTCACAGTTGTTCCCGGGGCAGAGGGGAGCCTGCCTGTCTATACAGACGCCATCGCAGAGGGAGAGAGAGAACTCCTGACAAGAAGGACAAGCTGCCAAGATAGAGAGGACTGTCTGCACCGGACCATCCACAAAGGATCTGCACCTGAGAAACAGGAATTGCTGGCCATCTTTAAGGTACCTCAGCGGATGCGGGCACGCCAACTAGTTCAGGGCTGTGAGAAGGCCTGATATAGTTTAGTTAGTTTAGGCTCAGTTACAGGCCAAAGGAGGGTTTCCCAAATACATCCTCCTGTTCAGGCTTGGAGAGTTTACTAGTGCACCATTAGCTACTTGAACCAGTTCATCTGTGAGGGGAAAATTTTGTCACGTGTGTTTGGGAGGAAGTGGGTAAATCATTTAAGCTGTGTAAGCTGCTGTGCTGCACCACGAGCCCTGCAAAATGGCACCATACACAATTGTTCCATTGGGGATTACGGTATTAAGAAGGTAAGGGTTATCGGGCCCTTTCCCAACCCACGGGTTTGGTAAAGTTACCGGGCATCCAGAGATACACTTCTGGCGGGGTGCTGTGCAGCACAGGGGCCCAGGGTACGTATTTGTAAATTTGTGTTTGGGGGGTCTGTTCACCAACTTGTTCCAGAAAATTCAAGTAAAACAAACCGTGGTTTGAGCTGGTGTTGGAGTCGTGTTATTTTTCAGTGACTTCGCTGAATTCCGGTAAACCAGCCCACGGAACTCGGCTTACATGAGGAAAGTGTTGGTAGCTTAGTGACACACACTGTACTGCCCCCTTCAATTAAAGTGACCTGTGTAGTGACCGACTACCTGCAAACTTCTGCTAGTTACAGAGGCCACTTTAATGGAAGGGGCAGAGAGACTATCTGCACTGTCTCCTGCACACTTCTGCTAGCTACACAGACAGGTCGCTTTAATGGAAGGGGCAGAAAGACTGACTGACCGACTACCTGCACTCTTCTGCTAGCTAAAGAGGTCACTTTAATGGAAGGGGCAGTCTCTGTGGCTAGCAAAAGTGTGCAGGAGTGTAGATAGTCGGTCAGTCAGTCTCTCTAGTCCGACTCTACCTCCGTGACTGCCACTGCCGGCCGGGAGAACAACAGGCATGAGGTACCTGCACAGCAACATCCAGGAATGATCACTCCGGTCTCCAGAGTCAGACTGAGGCTGGGACGTAGTTGCGTGGTGCAGAAGACGGCACCGCACAGCAGAGAGGGGATGAGGGGGCGGGCCACTCGCACAGCAGAGAGGGGCGGGCCGTTTGCACAGCAGCTGGCTGCCACTGTTGAAGACTGCGGCGCCGCGGGGCAGAGCGAGAGCGGAGGAGGGCCGCTGTTAAAAGAAGACTGAGCGGCGCGCTGTGCTTCAGTCAGTTCAATCCATAATGAAGACTGCGGCGCCAGCGTGATTTGCGGCGACGCCCCCCACGTGACAGGCAGAGGTGGCGCCCTAGGCGATCGCCCACCTCTGCCTATACATCGTCCCGGCCCTGACTACAGGTCCTATTCTAAAAAATGTGGTTTCTAACAGACATTTGTTCTTCACAATTGTCAAAAGTGGCTCAAGGGTGATGGTGCTGTCAATAACAGAAATAGGTAGGACACTGTTAATGGACACATATTGCAAAATGACTTGTTTTTGCAAGATCTTTAAAATAGCTAGCAATTCCTGTAGTGAGACAACCCATTTAATACAATAAAAAAAAAGAGAAACAAAGATGTGGTGGGATTCCATCCTATTTTAAAAATGTGTTTTCTAGAATTAAACTACTAAAAAACTTGCATGTACAAAATAGCCGATACAAATATTCCTCTGAATTGTACAAGGGAGGTACAGGAAGACTTGAACAGATGTAGGTTACCCAGGACAGGTATAGTCAATGTCCAGCTCAACTAAAATGGTGGTTGAAAGACTCCTTTTTCTGGCAGTTTTTAAATCTGTGGGTCATGCAGGTTTGGGGCTCATGCTGTGGCCCAGGACAGGTATAGTCAATGTCCAGTTCAACTAAAATGGTGGTTCAAAGACTCCTTTTTCCGGCACTTTTTAAACTGTGGGTCAGACAGGTTTAGTGGTCATACTGCGGTACAGAACAGATATAGTCAATGTCCAGATCAACTAAATTGGTGGTTGAAAGACTCCTTTTTCCAGCACTTTTTAATCTGTGGGTCAGACAGGTTTAATGGTCATACTGCGGTCCAGGACAGGGTTTGTCAATGTCCAGTTCAAGTAAAATGATGGTTCAAATCATACAGGGTCATGCTGTGGTACAAGACAGGGATTGTGAATGGTCTCTCCCATAGACTTTAATGGTCATCGGCGATAATCTATTATCGACTATCGGAAATCGTCTTGATAATTGCCGATATAGACTATCGACCCGATGACGATAGTCAACGTAATCGCTTATCACTACTTTAAAGAAATTGACGTTACCTTAAGCAAGGGGTGGTGTCAATCTTCCAGATATCTGATAATGTAATTTCACCAGCATAATCCAGCATTCCTTGGATTGGTTTAAGGACAGGAGCTACTTTCTCTGGAGGCTAATGTGGTCACTCCCTGGTATTTAACATACAAAGCCCTCATCTCTATGGAGGGCTCTCCACTCAAGCTTGCTGCTGAAGAACACATTGGCAAGATGAAGGGCATGCAGGGAGCTCTTTAAATCCCCCCCCTCCTCTTAAGATAAGATACACAATTTTGAAGACACCCTGAGTTTCCCTAAGGGAAAAATAACATGCTTTAGAGAGTGGGATTGCAAGTAGATATAAAGGGCCACATGTATAAAAACTATTTAGGTCTAAAACTCACTTTGTTGCCCAGAGCAAACCATTCAGAGAACCCCTCTATATTTCATATAGTGCTCTGGAAAAATGAGAGGGGAGCTCTGAATGGTTGCTATGGCCAACAAAGTGAGTTTTAGACCTAGACAGTTTTCATATATATGGCCCAAACTGTTGACCATTTGGTCCACTTATCAAATAAATTCTTTTTGACTTTTCAGGAATTACAATCTAGCAAAGGTCTATCTGGAGATCACTTTTTAGGGTATATCCAATTTATTGGCTTTCTCCAATTCAGAACAAAGACGGTCAAGGATTCGTGGACATATGGGCCATTTGACCAACTGAGAGGAACTAGCATGGGAAAACACTTCCTGCCTCACATATACCGCAGACCTCAAGGGACAATTTACTCCCATTTCAGAGCTCACTTTTTTCCGCTTTTCCGCTTAGGAGAAAGAGCCTGAAGATTACAATCTTTCCCATAAAATTTTGGAGGGTAGCCCCACCTATGTAAAACAATCATTACTGAGAGGTGGAGGGAAGCATATTTTAAAACTATCCACTGGGCTTTATATGGCTTTGTCATATCCCCCCATTCTAATGCTCTAGAGAGGAAAAAACCCTGCTATAAGTGTGCCCAAGAGAAATCTAGCCTTGCAATCTTTATGGGGTCGTGTTTCACAGCAAACTGCATGTAACCATTTCGATGGAACCCCAATGTACTATTTTTCATTTTTTTGAAAACCCTATGAAATACTTTCACCTAGTACATATCTTTCTCTTAGCCACTAATCTCTGTTTCTTTGTGATGTGGCTCCATTTTACACCTCTCTATGTAGAGGAGGTTATTCAGCAGGTCATACACTTTGGGGGATATGTATGAAAACTGTCTTGGTCTAAGACTTTGTTGCCCATAACAACCAATCAGAGCTCCCCTTTCATTTTTTCAGAACACTATATGAATGAAAAGGGAAATCTGATTGGTTGCTATGGGCAACAAAGCAAGTCTTAGACCAAGACAGTTTTCATACATATGGCCCTTTTTGCATGTGGATAGAATTGAAGTGGAACTTACAAAAGAGACAAGTTCAAGAAGATTTTCAGACACTGGAAAATTTGTATTTGTAATTTCATGAATGATTATAAAATAACACATCTGATGAAACCTTTCCTGCACACTGAGTGGTACTTGGCTGCTAACATTGTGGGGACCCTGGGTGTCCACAGACTTAATGTCATTGTGCCAACATTGTCCTTGTACGGTGACGGAAGAACATGTCCGTAGAAGGCTGCTATGGCTTGGTAGGGCTCACCTCCGGAGATGCACGGTTTTGTTCTGTTTATATTGATTTTTTGTTCTGATCAACAGGCAAATTGCAAAGCTCCTTAATGGAGCATATGTGTCTTTGAAATGCACGTCCTGCTTCTATTAACTTGCATGTAAGGCTATATCTACACAGCAATGTTAATATGCTGTCCAAAAAATTTTGACGGCATTTTAACATCGCTGTACAGCATTTTTTTGGCGCAGGTTTGAGCAAAAAAAAGTGGTCGGTTTTCAGATTTCCCGCCAGCCCAGTACATTGACTGTATGGGAATCCGATGGAAGATAGATGTTCTTTCTTCCAGCAGAGGGCCAGAGGTTTAGAAATCCCACAGTAGAAATCTGTTCTGTGTAGACTACAGCACAAATTTTCTATTGTGGTCTATGGCACTGGGTTACAGCTGGATTTTTGCGGATTCTAGATACTGATTACATAGATAAGACTCTTTGGCAACCAGCTTTCAACCTTATGTAAGGCATATATAGTAATAACCCAACAGAAACAGTATTCACACCAACACCGATTGGCTGGAGGCAACAAAAACTTCACTCCTGGTGGTCTACAACCCCTATGTGGCACAGGCTCTGTGCAAACATATAACATATAAAAATAAACTGTTTTTCAAACATTTAAAACATGGACATGGCTTAAAGGGGTATTCCCTTTTCATTGATTAGTTTTGTGTACATGTAGGCAAAGTTATATAAAGACTATTGCCAAATATATTGCTGTTCTGATTTTGCTTCCTCTCAGGCTTCTGTAGATAAACTTCTCTAGCTTACCCTCACTCTCTCTCTGCTATATAACTCTGGGCAGGAATGGTGACATCACTTTCTGCTGTGTCTCATCATGTTTTTTACTGACAAGCTTTATCCCTTTAGAGCTCTGTAGCCTTCTCTATTGTTGTTAAAACCCCTCCATCACCTTCATGTCCCTCTAACAGGCTCAACTAGGAACAGCAGAGCTGATATGCCAATCATGGCTGTATAGCCACCTACAGCCAAAATGTGATCCTGAAGCTGGCTGTAAAGAACAGACCAAGCATTGTAAGAATACCCTTTATAGAATAAGTTAATGCAATAAAACATTTATTATAATGGAGACAATGCAGAGAATAGAAGATCCTCTGTACCATCCTACAAGAGCACAGCAGGAAATAAATAACTTTACCCTTAATGCTGGAAAAGTAATCCACGCTCTTTAAAAAGGTTATATATTGAGTTTTGTTATGGGACCACATTGCCGCCATATGTAATGCTGTCTCATTTGTCAGTGCAGTCTCTGTAGAAGCCTATTGCTTTTGCAATAGAGATGCTGCCTTTCTTACCAGGTTGACACAGTTATAGTTACAGTCTACCCATAATGCTCTACCCTGTGTGACTGACTGACGTGGTATAAGCACAATAGCCTCAATTACTTCACCTCATCTTACTAGTGTATGGCTTCTTCTGGTTTTGCCTTGTTTTGGAAGTGTAAAACAGCAAGTAGAGGTAAGGTTAGCAAAGCCCACATGTCTAGGCTACAAAAGGAGGGAGGTTGCTAGATTCCGTCAGAAAAAGTACAATTCTCTTAATGCCACAGTGGTCATGGCCATTGTTTGGCTGTAGTCCAATAAGAGTTGCCACTTTCTGGTAAATGTCCAGCCCACGGGGAATGCAACATTAACCCCCTAACTATTCTGATATATACATTGTTAGCGCCATAGGGTTTTATATACCAAATTTCTTTTGAACGTCACTGTGGTGTTTGCTTTATCTACCAGACAGAAAAGCATATTATCATCATCATCAAACCTAAATCAGATATAGAATGCCTGAATAAGAAAAGTGCTGAAGAATCCTGTGTCCACCTGTGCATTGACTGCTAATGATTGTTATCTCCCTTGGTCCTGACATGTCACCACATATCATAAATAATGGGGAAATGTGATTGTTTTCTTCAGGCATCATCTTTATGTCTTTCATTAGAATCTTTCATTCCAGCATCATCTCATTGACCAATGCAAATGGGCGACTTATCACTAAATATCACAATTAGAGATGGGCGAATTGAATCTAACGAAGGGGAAAATTCTTTTAAAGGAAATTTCGGGAAAAAACCTTGGGTTTTCGGAACAAAAGGGCCCCAAATTTTTGGGGTTTCCCTTCGCGTAAAACGAATGGGGCCTTTTTTGATTGTAAAATGGCTGCGAGCACAGGGCGTTACAGGGGGGGCAAAGCATTTCCTGGGAAAGGAAAAAAGGGAAAATTCCCTTTTGGCATGCATTCCCAAAAAATAAAAGCCAATCGGGAGACCGGCGGATTCTGTAAACTCCCCCGGGCCCCCATAAATAAGCCCGGGGGCCCCGACGCTGGGACTCATCCCGGGCTTCCTCATTTTGAGAAAATGGAAGGTCCCTGCCGGCGGCTCTTTTTGAAAAGCTGATACAAAAGAACCCATTTTTTTAAATACGGGCGATTTTTGGGGGGTGTCAAAAAAAAGCTTGTCGCAGAGACTGCTTCCCCTTAAAAACGTTCTTTTTTCGGGTTTTTGTGGGGTTTTGGGATTTTGAAGTCCATTTGGGGCTTTCCTTTTTCAGCGGCATAAAAAAAATTTTAAAATCCCCACCTGCCAAAAGGAAAACCAATTGAAAATCTCCAAGGGGGTCTAAGCCTGTTACCGTTGTATTCATTTAAAGAAACACGTTTTTACAATACAAAAATACCCACTCATTTTTTTGGCTCCCAAAAATTTTTTTTGCGAAATTTAAACATCCGGGGGTTTTTAAATAACGTTGTTTAGGGCCCCTGGGGTTTGACAAAAAGAAACCGTTTTTTTCCCACCCCCGGCAAAAAAATAAAATTTTTCCCCTTGAAAACAAAAATTCACAAGGGGAAAGGGTTTTAATTTCCCAATTTTTTCTTTTGTATAGCGTAGAAAACACGCCTTTTTGAAAACATGCTGAAAGTTTCTTGTTTTTGGGGCGGGGCCAATTTTTTTTTGCGAAAATTTAAAATCCGGGGGGTTAAATTAAGCTTTGTTTCTGGCTGTTGTGGTGACTGAAAAAAAAACCGTTTTTTTTCCACCGCCAAAAAAGACATTTTGCCGGGTAGCAAAAAAATTTTCCCAAAAAGCAAAGGGTTTTAATTACAAATTTTTTCCTTGCTCCCGAAGCGTAAAATCCCACCCCAAATTTGTAACCCGGCCTAAAAAAGGCGGGTTTAGTTTTTTGGCTGCTCAATTCATTTGCGAAAATTAACATCCAGGGTTAATTAAGTTTTGGGTTCCCCCTGTTTTTTGTGGTACTAAAATAAAACACTTTTTTTTTTTCACCGCCAAAAAAAGGACTTTTTTTTCCTGTACAAAATTCACAACAAAGGGTTTAAATAAAATTTTTTTTCCTCTTGTTGTGTGGGCGAAAAATAAAACCCCATTGTAACCAGAAACAAAGCATTTAGTTTTTGGTTTCTCAATTTTTTTTTGGGCGCAATTTACACCCCGGGTTAAACTAAGTATTTTTCCCCCGGGGCAGTTGAACTTAGCAAAAGAAACGTTCTTTTTTTTAAACCCGCCCAAAAAGGAAATTTTTTGGGGCCTGTACCCTTAAATTTCCCAAAAATTTTTCCAAAGGGGTTAAAATTTTTTAAAAAGGGGCCTGTTTGGTGCTTTTACATTCAGTAAAATACTTTAGTTTTTTTTTAAACGCCACATAAAAATTAAATTTTTTCCCCTGGCCATTTTGGAAAACCCAAATTTTTATACCCAAAAGGACCCCCCCAAGGGCTTTTTTTACTGGGTTTTCATTTGGAGTAAAAATACGGGGTGTGAAATTTATAATATAAAAGAAAATTTTCATAAAAACAGTGTTTTAAAACATTTTGGGAAAAAACCCAGTATGTCAGAAAAAAAAGAGGTGGCGGGGCCCCTTCACCTCAGGGGCCCAAGAGGCAAAAAACCCCATTCCGGAGCAGGCCCAGGTCCGGGAACAGCAAGGGGGACGTTATCAGCAGGTGTTCTTTTTCCGGTTGAGGCCACAATTTGCCGCTGTCATCAAACGCCGTTTGTAAGTTTTGTTCAGAAACCCCCAATGGTTTTTTTGTTTTTGGTTGAATTTGGGTCTTTCCCATTTTCCCCCCAGATGACATATTGACCAACCCCAAAACCAAGAGTCGGGGGGGGAAACCTCAGACAAAACCCCCCTTAAAGTTGGGAAAAAAGGGCCCCCAAAGACCCGGGGCAGCCGGCCCCCCCACCTGTCCCCCAAAACCCCCGGGCCTTTTCCCCCCCACCCCTTTTTCCTAAATTTTCCAGAATCTACTATGTGGTCGGGGCCCTCAGCCCCATTTATATAGAAAAGGATGAAAAAAATTTTTGGGGAAAGGGCGGGGTCAGCAGTTTATTTGGGCAGCGGAAAAAAGGGGGGGCCCAAATCCCCTCTTCCCTTCCCGGGTAGGCGGAAAAGAATAGAATTTTTGAAAAATTTTGGCAAGGGGAGGTCTTTTTTGTGGGGGGTCGGGCCCTACAAAAACCAAAGCCCCGGGTTGAGGGGGACAGATTTGGCATGAAACACAAATAATGATATGTGGGCCAACAAAAACCTTTTGGGAGCCCGGGGGTGAGGAAAGGGGTTTCACATTAAATCAGGGGGAAAGGGGGGGCGTCACTTGCGGGGTTCGGCACCCGGGGCGCAGCCAGCAAGGGGGGTTTTGTGGCCGGGAGTCAGCAGGAAAACGGGGCAGTGTAAAGGGTCATGGCCAAGGGGGCCCCCAGGGAAAAATATAACCCGTTTGGGGGCTTTTCCCAAAAGAAAGTACGGACATGGGGCAAAAAGAGGAAGCTCCCGGCAGAAAGTAAACTCAGTGCGGACGTTGGCAGAAAAAATCAGCAAACCCCGGGGGCGGTGGGGCCCAGTTCTTTTGCAAAAGAAAACCGGAGGAGCCGAAAAAGGGAAAAATGTAAAAACTGTAGGCAAAAATGAAGGGGGGGGCCAGGGAGTTTAACGTTGCCCCCCAAACACCCCCTGGAAAACCATGCAGCTTAAAACCCCCTTTGGCCGGGGAAAAAAACTTTGGGCTCAAAATTGTTGGGGCCAAATCCTGCCGTCCCAGCAGAAAGAAAGCGCCCAGGGGCACGCTTTGCCATTGAAAGGCCGGGGCCAAAGGCCCCCCACCACCTCGCAAAAAAGGGAAGCTTTTTCCGGGTTTCTTTTTTTTGGGAAAACATCCCCCCGGTCCCAAATGCTCCTGCTCCTCGCTCCCTTCATGGGCGCCAAGTCCCCGGTTTCAAAAAAACCAAGGCGTTTGAAAAAGAGAAAACAAAAAGCTTTAAAAACCATCCTTAAAGGTGCAAAGGGCTAAAACCAGGGCTCCCCTTTCCAAGGGTTTTTTGGACGGAAACTTCCTGCAGTCCCCCCCTTTTCCCAAAGGGTGGACGGGGCCACCTTTCAAGAGAAACAAAAGGCTTGTGCCGAGCCGAGATGGAGATTTTCCAAGCTGAAATTTTTTTTCCCCAAAAAAGGGCCCAGTCCCAAAGCCTTCAAAAAATATGTAGAAAGAAGGGGGGGCCATCCTTAAAGTTTAAAGGGGTTTTTTTCCAAAGGGGGCACGGCACCGGGGGGACGTTTTGGGAGCTGTAATTTAAACAACGATAAATTCCATTACAAGTCCTTTTCCCGGCCCACTGGTGAATGTGTTTTCCGGCCCCAGGCACAACCAACAATTTGGGGCCCGGGAAACGCCGTTTTCCCTTTCCCTCCACGTTGTCAAATTTGCAACCCAGCCCCAAAATTGGACCCCTCCTCCCCCACCACCCCCCCCCAAACCCACCTTTCCACCTCCCCCAAGTCCCTTTCCTCCATCAAAACCACATTTTTTAGGGCACATGGGGGGCCCACGGCCATTTCCCTACACCCTGGTTTTTGCCCCCGGGGCAAAAACGGAAAATCACACAGGGGGGGGTACTCCCCCAGTTCTGCGTCTCCAAAGAAATCGTTTTTTGGGGGCCCTTTTTCGTCTCCCTCCGCGCCAACGCAAATCGGGAAAACCAAGGGTGACGGCCCAAATGGGAGGAAATTGTGTCCGGGGCGGGCCACCGGGAGGGAAATGGTCCCAGGGCACCCTGAAATTGGTGCTTTGTTTTTCAATCGGGTTTGTAAAAAGGTTTCCTAAATTTTTTCCACCACTTCAGAAATTTCTGAAAAGGGCCCGGGGGGAAAACCCGGGTCAGGGAAACTTCTTTTCCATTTCCACAAAGCCAGGAAAACAACCCCCCTCGAGTTGCAGCGGCAAAAAACCCTCCCCCCAACAAAACCCCTTGAAAATGCGATTTTTTCCACTCTTTTAAAATTCCCCAACCTGCACAGGGTTGGGAAACCCAAACTTTTTGAACAGAAAAGGAAAAAAAACAAATTTTTTTGTTTGTTCCGGGCAAACAGGGAAAACTCCCCTGTGAAACCTTTTAAAGGTCAGCCATGGCGCTCATGCGGACACCTTTCCGTTTTTTGAGGGCCATTCGAGGGGGGCCACTTTTAAATTTGTCGGGACTACGGGAAAAATAACCCATTTTTCCCATTTCTTCTTCCTGGAACAATGCAAAAATCTGCCCTGGCAGGGGACGGAAGACGTGCGATTTACATTTTCGGTCCACAAAAGACCCCGGGGGACTGAAATGGAGGAGGAGGAGCACTTTTTGGAGCAAAAGGGGCAGGGGTCTGGGTGAAATGTTTGGATTTTTTTAAAACCCAGGTGACAAGAGAGGAGGAGCAGGAGCAGCTGGGGGGAGGTAATGGGATGAGGAAGACGAGGCCAAAAATGCCCCCGCAAGCACCGTGGCAGTAGACAGGGAGATGGAGGAAAGGGACCCCTCTTTATCTTTTTGTGCAGATGGCCCGCAGAAATGCTAAAATTTGGTTTGGCTTTGACAGCCGAATAGTCCCCAATCCGGCAGAGGGATGATTTTCATTCGGGCTCCCACCCCCCTATTTGGGACCCCTCGCTACCGGGCCCAAAAAATTTGGGGCCTTTTTTCCCAGTTCCCGAGAAGGGAGGCCCAAAATTTCAAATATTTATAGGGGAAATTTCCTCCAAAGCCCGTTGGTCGCTGCCTATTTTCCCTTTAAATCGCCCCTTTCCTCACAGGTCGACCGGGGGGGGGTTTTTTTCACGCTCAGGGTTTTATTTTAAAACTGGGGTGGTTTGCGGGGAAAGGGTTTGGGTGGGGGGTAGGAAGAAAACCAGCTAAAACAGCACAACCAAATCTGGAGTCACTGATGAGCAGCTTCCTTACACCCCCAAGGAGGGGGCCCATCGCCACCCCAGCAGCAGCAGGAAAATGGGGGCAGCCCTAAACCAACATTTGGGTGGCCTTTTGGGACATTACTTGGCTCCCTCGGGGTTAGAAAAATCCCCGGGGGACAACGGGCAGCCAAACTTGGTTTTTGGGGTTTTGGCCGAAAACTTGCCGAGTTAGCAGGGGAAGCGGGGTCCCTGCCCCCGGAAAAGGTCCCCAATAGTGGGGCTCAGAAGCTTTTTTGTTCATGCAGCGGGGGCCATCGTTCCCCCAAAAGGGGGAACCCCCGTTTTTTCCAGGGGGAAATGTGGAACGACGCCCTTTTGCCAAAAATAAAACAGTCGGGGTGGGCCCAGGTTTTCCACACACCAATTTCCCTTAGGGGGGGTCAGCCCTCCCAATCCCCATGCCCGCCTAAACCCAAACTGGTAAAAAATTAGTCTGGGTTTAAAACTCCCTGCCTCAGCCACTAATTTCCAAAAAAGGGCCCCGGCCCACCCCCTGATGCCACACTTTCTGCTGACAATTTTTTTCCCATCTCCCCAACCAACCTTTCCTTTACCAGGGGAATGTTTTTTGCCCCCCCCCTACCCTCCACACCGGGGTAAATTGGCCCCCCTCAATGCCCTTTCATTGCTGCTTTGGCTGGTGCCTGACATCCACCTGTGTCTTTTGGTCCATTTCCTGTGGCCTACTTCCATTTTTTTTTGCCACCTTCCAAAGGGAAAAATTTTTTGCCATTTGGCCCTGACCCCCATGCGGGGCTGCTGTCCCTGCCTCCCGTAAACCTTTTCCACAGGTGTCATGTTTCCACTCTGGGGGCCCCTACCCTGTTTTTTTTGCCACCTCCAGAATGTCATTTTTGTGCCACTGTCTACCTCATCCCTTGCTGCGGGGCCCGTCCCCTCCACACGGGTTTTTCATTTTGCCACCCCTCTGACCTCATGCTGCTGCTGCTGTGCCCTCCACACTTGGGGTTTTTGTGCCACTTTGTACCCAATACAAACTTTTTTTTTTGGGCCACCTCCAGAAGGTCATTGTCCCCAACTGCCTGATCTCATCCCTGCGGGGCCTTTGGGGCCTTTTTTGCCCTCCAAAAGGGTGTCATTTGTTTCCACAAAAAAATTTAAACCCCCAATCCCTGCTGCTTTTGGGGGCCCCCTTCCCCCCTTTCTCTGCCCTTTTTTCCATTTTTTGGTGGCCTACTATTTGTTTTCCCACCTCCAGAAATTTCATTGTCCCACTGTCTGACCCCATCTTTTTGCTGCCGTCACCCCTTTCCACTCCTCTTGTCATTGTGCCACCCCTGGGGCCTACTACTGTTTTCCAACTCCAGAATGTCTTTTTATCAGGTTTACTTTCCCCCCGTTTTGGGGTTTTTTGGTCTTTTTTGGGCCCTTTTTAAGGGGGCCCAGGGAATTTTTTTTAGTAAAGCGATTTCTAAGAGCGGGGGGCATTTCATTGCGTAAAAAAACTAAAACACAACATTTAAAAGGGGCCCCAAAACCAAGCTCCCCTTCTCCCCATTTTTTAAACCCAGGGGCCAAAAACCCTTTCTAAAAGACCCTGGCAGGGGCCTCTGTAAAAGGCCGGGAAATACCCTTTTTTTTTAAAAACGCGATTCCCCCCAAAGAAATTTTCCCTCAAAAAATTTATTTTTTGGGGAAATTGGGGCGAAGTGACCAAAAAACCGAATTTTTGAGAAAAATTTCGCCCACCCTCTACTCAAAATTAAATTGGGAAATAATTTTCCCAAACCCCTTTGGGGATTTGTTTTTCCCCTTAAGCCCACTTAAACTTATTTTTCCCCCCTCAAAAATGTTTTATTGGGTTAAATTTTTATTTTTAAAAGTTCTAGATGTAAAATCCCTTTTTTCTTCGGGAAATTTTAAAATTACGGGTTTTCGGGTTTTTAAAACATTAAACCCCCCGGGGTTTTCTGCTCTTTTTTCTGTTTTTTTCCAAATTTTTAAAGGCATAATGATTTAAATTTTCTATCCGGGATGCTGTGCATCTTCCTTTTTTTTTACCAATAGGGATTCTTTTTAAAACCCCTTTTGAAACCAAAAAGCCCCCCCACCCCCGGTTTAAATTGGGAAAAAAACCAAAAATTTTTTGCTACACGGGGGCATTTCTCTTCGGGAAAGGATGTTTTTTAATTAAATCTACCCAAATTTTGTTTTTAAAAATACAACTCCTCTTGTTTAAAAAATGCATTTTTTTCCTTTCAATGAGCCATGCCCCAGCAGTTTTGGAAAGGGGAACTTTATTTGCACCCCCCTTTTTGACTAAAGACTCTTTAAATTTTTGTTTTTGCAGCATTATTTTATTATATTTATTTTTTAGAATGCAAAAAAATTTAAGGGTTTTCCTTTTTTTCCGGCCCAAAAACTTTGTTTTGGTTACATAGTTTTTTTTAAGAAGCAAAGGGGCCAGAAATTTAAAAATTAAAATTTACTGTCATTGTTTGGAGACTATCCAAAAAAAAAACCAGATCCCTCAGTTATCGAACATTGTTTTTTTGGGTAAATATGTTTTTGTGAAATTTCCCAAATTTTCCCCCTTTGGGAACATATTCAAAAAGGCTTTTCAACACTGCAAGGAAAACTATGGGAAAACCCTTCGGCGCTTTTTTAATTTATAAGTAAATTTTAAACTTTTCCCTCCAAAAAGTAAAACCCTTGCCCCAAATTTAAACCCCAAGGGCCTCATACAACGGGTGTCTTTTGAAAAAAAAAAAATTTTTATGACTGTGGAAATTTCAAGCATGGCAAAAAGAAAAAAAAAAAAAAAATGTCCTGGTAAATTAAGAAAACTTTTTTCAGGCATTGACTTAATGGGTTAAAAACTTCCTTCATGGACATAAGGGCCTTTTGAACAGGAAGCAAAAAACCCTTTTGGATTTTCTAAAAAGAGAGGATGTGGGCTTTGCCTAAGGACAGAGGGTTCCCAAAACCCTAGTCCCCCTCAAGGACACCAACGGGGCCCCATTTTTCGGGTTTCCAAAAGCTTTTTTTTTTTTTTGGGCCACAGGGGGAAGTCAAAATTGGTCATTTCCCAATTCTCACGGGGGAAAATAAATTATTTTTCAGTGAAATTCTGGGGGAAACCTAAGAAACATGAAACCGGGTTTGGGGGGCCCTTTTGAGGGACGGGATTTTGGGGGAACCCATTTGTTTCTTTTACAGGGGAAATAAGTCAGTTTTTTGCGGGGAGGGGGGAAGAGGGGAAGCGGGTTTGGTGTTCCTCCTTTTGTGACGGGGGAAAACCTTTGTGTTATCTAAACACATTGGTGCCCCAACCTTTTATAAAAGAAAAACCCTGTTTTGTATTGATAATAAGGAAATGCTAAAAGTGTTTTTTTTACAGAAAAAGGAATTTGTCAGACAAATTTTAGGTTTTAGGGGGCCAAAAAGGGGGAAAAAAAAAAAAGACACGGGAAATTTTTTTTTTTTAATATTGAAATTTGGATTGTAAAAATTTAAAAAAAACCCAGCCAAAATAAATTTTCCCAAAAGGGTTATCAGCCACGGGCCCAAAAAAAGGGTTCAGCAAAACCCTGCTCTGGGGGGGCTTTTGAATTTAGAGGGGAATAGTCCCCTTGAAACTTCTTATTTAACAAAGTTGCCCCCCAAATTAAAGCTTTTTTTGAGACCACCATGGCCCCTTGCTCGGGTAAAATCCTTCAGCAGCTGGGGGATCAACTGCAGCCCCACATGGCCCAAATACCTGTGACAAACCATAAAGGATCTTTTTTTAGCCCCCCCCCTCCCAGCCCATTTAATTTTTTTAATCCAGGGCTGGAAATTTAAAAAGTTATTTTCCTGGTTTTTCCCCAACCCCATAAAAAATTTTGATTTCAACTCTATCTAAATAAAGTCCCCATAAAGACTGGAAAAAATTCATTTTCCCAACCCAAAAAATTTTAAGCTAAAGAATAATTGTTCTAATTTTATTATTCAATTACATTATGGGGTAAATTGCATTTTTAATTGGTTTTTTTTGGTGTTTTTTTTGAAATTTTTCTTCCAAAGACTTTGAAAGGGGTTTTAATATCTCTTAATGTACGTAGATTAAGAAAAAAAATTTTCCACTCTCATTTCTTTTAATTTTTAGAAAAAACCCAAAAACCCCCCATTGGGGGCTTCTTATGTGAAGGTTTCAGCTCCCCCTTTCCCAATTTAATTTTTCCCAAAAACCCCTTTAAACCCTATAAAACAACTCCCCTGCCCCTTATATAAAAACACACGGGGAAAAAGGTGGCTATTTGAAAAAAAGGGGGGGGCCCACATTTCCTTTACAATTTCATTTGTAAAAATGCTACCCCATTTTATCTGGCAGTGTTTTATATATATGTTTTTATATAAAGCGAGAAGAAAAGCAAAAAAAAGGGAGCACGGGGAAAAAAGAAAAAGTGCTAAAGGGATCAGCCAGGGACTCCAAAAAATGTGCTGCTTGGGTTTTTTTACAAACTAAAAATTTATATTTTTACAAAAATATTTTTTAATAAAATAATCAAATACTTTATTGAATTTATGATGACCCTTTCTAATAAATTTGGTAAAAACCTACCAAACGGGAAAGATTTGGGGGAAAAAGTTTAGGGTGCCTTTGTTTAAAACCATGACTGGGGGCCCAAAAGGTTTTTTTGGGTTTTGGGTGGGGGTTTTCCATGTTTTTTTTTTTTTTAAATTATTTAAAAGGGTTTGGTGTTTTTCCAGAAACTTCAAAATAAAAAAAAACTTTGTACTCCCCATCTTTAAAGCCTCCTCCCCCGGGCCCCTAACCTTCTTTTTAAATTTCCGGGTTTCCGCCGGGGCATTTTACATGTCACTGCTGCGGGGGCCCATTTCCCTACATAACTTTTTTGGGCCCCCCTTTTTCCATTTTTCCTTAACATAAAGCCCAGGAAATGTCATGGGGACGGTTTGCAGGGGGGTAAGCACATCATGGTGCCCTTTTTTCCAATTTGCCGGGGCCAGGAAAACAGAAGACGGAAGAGATGGGGGGCCCAGTGACAGTCCCGGGAACAGATTTTGAGGAAAAGCTAAGTATCGGGCCCTTTTTTTTTTGTTTGTTTTAGAAACAGCAGCCCAAAAGAAATTAAATGAATTAAAAAAAAAAAAAAAAAAATGAACAAACCCCCAAAAAAATTTATTTTAAAGGGGGTTGTCGCGCACAAGGGCATTTGGCGGGCCTTTTTCTGCTGGTTGCCAAGCAGAGCTTTAAAAGGGGAGGGGCTTTTTTCCCTCCTCCCAGCAGGTGTATTTCACCCTCTGCGGGACTTTGGCCCCCAAAATTTTGTGGCATTTGATGATTCTTTTTCTGTGTGGCGGGGGAAAAGGGGGAGGGGTTCTCACGTCATTGGAATCTTTAAAAAAAAATTTTAAAAAAAAAAGCAAATTGAAACCCCCGAAAAATGTGAAATAATCTAAATTTGACTTTCGGGGACTCGGGGGAAAAAAGGGTGTTTTTTTTTCTCTGTTTTTCCTCTTCCACACTTTTGATTTACCCTTTGCAATTATTAAAACCTCTGAACCTCCAACCCTGCAGAACATATAATTGTTTAAAAACTGGGACAGAAAATTTCGGTCTCAAAAAGAATTGTTTTAACGGGGGCCCAGCAAGTACAACAATTTCTCTGTCTTTAAATTTTGCGTTTGGACTGGGGCCTTTCCCTTGTGCCACAAAATTTTTTTACGGGGGCCCTGCACAGAAAAGGGCTGTGTTACCCCTCTGTTTTTGATTTATGGGGGAAATTTTTGGCACATCTGATCACAAAAATTTAAATTTTATGTGGGACTCCCACAGACACTTTTTTTCCTGTGATTTCCCTTTGGGCTGAAACTCTGTGTCACTTTAAGGTTTTTAACAGGGGACAGCACAGCTTGTTCTCTTTTCTGTGTTTTAATGTGGAACGGAAACCGGTCTGTGTCACAAAATTTTTAAAATTTGTGGAACTTTTCTTTTTGTGTCACAAGTTTTTAAACCTTCAAAAACTGCACAGTAAAAATTTCCTCCCCTTTTCACCCTTTGTATGAAACAACCCCTTTAAACCCCGCAGTTTTTCAGGTGTGGAAGTTTTAAAATTTTTCCCTGGGGGAAAGGGTGGGTTTTTTGGGCCAAAAATCTCTGTGCTTTTTCTTTTTTTTTTTTTCCCACTGAAAAATCAATACAATGGGAGCCATAAAACACGAGGGGACTTTGTTAAAACTGTCTAGGTCAAAGAAGCTTTTTTTTTTTGCCAAAAAAAGGGGTTTCCCTTTAACCCTTTTTTAAAGAGCACAAATATGAAATAAAAAGGGAGCTCTGAATTGACTGCTATGGGCAACAAAAAAAGTCAAAGGGGACCAAAGGGTTTTTTTTATAAAAATGGCCTTTCAGAGCTCGGGGGAAAATTTTTTTAACACATTTAACAGATTAAAGAGAACAATTTTTTTTACTGTTTAAAGTTGCCCTCATCCAGAGGCTATCCTTTGAAAATTTGGATTTTGAAATTTTTTTTCTTGCAAAAACCCGTGATAAAAGGCAAATACACAGATGACCCACATTATTATAAACCAAAAATAAAATATTAAAAGTAACTGCTTTTTTGCAGAAAAGGAAGCAGCTATCGTCAAAATTTAACTGGGGGCCATGCTTGACTGCTTGCATCCCACAAATGAAAAGGGGAAACATTTAAACCAAATGGAAACGGTCAAATCGTAAACAATATTTTTTAAGGCAATTCCCTGAATCAGGAAACTTTCCCAAAGGGGTTTTCCTGATTCACCACCCTCCTAAAAACCACTGAAAAAATTTCTCCTACGGGGCGGGACATAGAATAAAAAAACCCTCTACTTTTTGGTTTTCATTACTTTTAAGTTTGACTTTTTAAATTTTCAATGGGTTGGGGATCCAAATTTGAAGCCTTTTTTTAACTTTCGGCCCCTGAAAAAAGGGTGCCAACAAAAACCACCCTAGGTAGCCCCCAACAGATGTTTCAATTACATGTGGGGGAATAGCCAACTGAAACCCTTAAGGACCCCCCAAAACACCAGCAGGGGTTGCTGAGTTTTTGGGTTTTTTAAAAACCAGGGCCCCTTTTAGCTCCTGGTTCATTTTTTTTGGTAGTTTTGAAAATACTGAACCTTTTTCCTAAAACCCCCGGGGGCACCTTTTAAGCTGACATTAAATCGTTTTAAACAAAAAGGGCACGGTCCCCCCCACATTTTTCCCAAACGACCTTTTAAATTTTTTACAAACAGTGTCATTTTGTCAACCTTCCCCCGGGAATACAACACTCTAAAATACAAAGCCGGGGGAACCCTTCAAAAACGGGGAAACAACAGAAAACTTAGCCTTTGGGCCTAAAAAAAATAATAATTCCCTTTTCTTACAACTCTGAAAATCCCCCTTTTTAAAACCCATAAAGCAAATGAAAATAAGTGTCCAACAGCCTATCAACACAAAATTTATACCACTGGGGCCAGCCATACATTGCTTCCCTTTAAAGGAACAAACCCCACAGCAAGAAACCAAAAAATTGGGGAAGGGTTGGTCATAATAGGAGACTCATGGTGTTTATGAAATGCCCCTGAAACCCGAAACTTTGTAGCAATTTTTTTCACTTTGAGTGTGTTGTTTGATTATTTTGTAAAATTTTTTCCATAATGAAAAGGCATTTTTTGGTGGAAAATTTTTTTTTCCCAGGTTTTTTTTTTTTCCCACAACAACCCTTCCTGTTTTTTTTTTTTTTTTTTGTCTTTTTGGTGTGTTTTTTTTCCACTTTGGGCAAATAAAGGAGATAAGGTGGGGATAATAAGCTTATGTTTAAAAAGGCTTTAAAAAAATGCATGAAGAAAGGGTGCTTTAAGGATCCGTCTTGGGGTCCGCGTCGTTCCCCAAGAGGGGGCCCTCACAATTAGAAAAGGGAGACTCTCACTGCTGTCTTTTGCCGAAAAAGGGAGCGGCTTTCACAAAAAGAAAAACCCGCCGCCTTTTTTTCAATAGCACACTCAGCCCCCTTCCTTTGAAAAGAATTGCCCATGCAATCCCTCATGTGAACGCCCTTTCCAAAGGTTTCGGGCAAAGACAGCAGTAGAATCTCACTGCAAATTTGGGTTAACCCCTCTTGGGGCCCGGGACAGTGCGGCCCCCCAAAAACAAACCCTTTAAAAGGGCACTTGTAACACGAGTTTAAACCCCGGGTGTGAAAAACCCCCTTTTAAAAAATTTAGGTTTTAAATTGGGCAAAATTTTAAATGACCAAAAATTTACATTTTAAATTTTGTGGTGCCAAAAAATTTTGGGGGCCCATGATTTCCGCTAATGCAGTTTCCCAATTTGTTGGACAAATTTACCGGGGGCCAGAAATGAAGGGATTTTTAAAAACCCCAAGTTTAAAAATTGACTTTAAAGGTCCAGCGGTGAAGTTGATTCTTAGGATCCAGCTGATTTTTGGAGTCCATTCTATAGCTACTAAACATGACTGCAGATGACTCTTGCTTAGGCTGTGACTGGCTCCCAGTAGGCCCCTGAGCATGGTCGACCTGGAGTTGTTTTTACACTGCATATACATCCTCAGAAGAGGCAAAAAGGCAGAGAAAGATAGGCAAAAAGCAAGACGCATAAGTAGTAAGAATTATAGGAGGCATGTACAGTCATTTACAGTAGCTGGAGGGTGAGCCCCTAAAGTAAATCTAGTGGGCCCACATAATCATCTTCACCTGTAGGCCCTAGGCACCCAGTCCAACACTGCTCTTGCTTCCTGCCTATCTCTCTGCTCTAGTCCATTAACCCCTTAACGACCTTAGACGTATCCATACGTCCAGGTGGTTTGGGGGTTCACGCACCTGGACGTATGGATACGTCCTGAGGATCGCGAGAACTCTAAGGCAGAGTTTGCGCGATCGGCGCCAGGTGTCAGCTGTATATTACAGCTGACATCCCGCAGCTTCGGCCCCGACCCCGGATCGCTGGGGGGGACCGGTTAACCCTTAATTACCCGCGACGATTGGGTGCAATAACTAAGGGAGACGCAGGAAGATCGTCCTTTGCGTCTGTCGGCGGCAGAAAGCGCACAGATCGGGCGATCCGGTGCACTCCTGCCCTCTGCCCAGACAGCACGGAAGGCAGAGAATGCCTTCCGGGTTTGTCTGTGACTTTCAAAATTTGCTGGCCGTGCCCTGTGGGTATGGCCCGCATCGTGACTGACAGTTGTCATAGAACCAGTCATAGCAAAAGCTATGCACTGATTCCTATTAAAATGAGAGATCTAAAGAATCTCTCATTCAATCCCCTATGGGGAAATTAAAAAAATTTAAATGTGAAAAGTGAAAAAAAGTAAAAAAAGTGAAATAACAAGTAAAACCAAACCGAAAATAAAATAAAAATACGTACACGGCCCTTTTCCCTTTACAAAAACCCAATCGCCCAAAAAAATCAAAAAATAATAAAGTACCCATATTTGGTATTGCGAGTGCCGGGGAACGACCTGCCCTATAAATCTGTCATGTTAATTAACCCATAGGGTTTGAACGCCGTAAAAAAAAAAAACAATCACAGAATTAAGATTATTGTTCATCCCGCAGCACATAAAATGGAATAAAAGACGATCAAAAACCCCTAGAAACGCCAAAGTTGTACCAATTAAACGTAAAGTTCATCCCGCAAAAAAAAAATTCCTTTTATACAGCTCTGTATACGGAAAAAATAAAAAATGTTAGCTCTCAGAAGATAGCGATTGCATAAATATTTTTTTACACACAAAAACACTTTTCTTTTTTTTTTTTAAGTGCTTCAACATAAAAAAAACTATAATATAGGGTATCACCATAATCGTAGCGACCCAAAGAGTAAAGCTAACGTATCATGGTACTGCAACGGTGAGCCCTGTAAAAATAAAAATAAAAAACATACTAGGATTGCATATTTTCTTCACCCTGGCCCCCACACAACCGATTTAAAAGCGATCAACAAGCCTAGTCCCCCCAAAAAATGATACAAATAAAAAAAGTCAACTCATCTTGCAAAAAAAAAAGTCCATACACAGCTCCAAGCACAGAAAAATTTAAAAGTTATGGCTCTCGGACTATGGCGATGCAAAAACTTATTTTCCTGGTTAAATAAAAGTGTTTTTTATTTGTATAAAAGCAGTAAAACATAAAAAAAATACTAATTGGGTATCGGTGTAAATCGTATTGACCTGCTGATAAAGCTAAACCCTGTCATATATACTGTACATGACCGCTATAAAAAATTAAAATAAAAAAACCTACCAAAATTGCTGTATTTTGTTCAAAACATCTCAGAAAAACCTTAATAAAAAGTGATAATAGCATAAAATTCACCCCATAATGGGACCAATAAAAACTTCAAATCATTCCCGCAAAAAACAAGCCCATACACAGCTCTGCACACAGCAAAATAAAAAAGTTATGGCTGTCAGAATAGAAAAACATAAAAAACCAAATTTTTTATTTGACGTAATTTTTCTACTGTGTAAAAATAATAAAACAGAAAAAAATATATAAAATCTATATCATTGTTAATTGTAACCGACCTCCACTATCACATCATTTACACTGCAACCCGGGGTAAAGCTGTAAAAGTTGAAACTCAAAAAACAATGACCCCAACTGCGTTTTTCACCCCTTTTTCATTGCCCAATGCTAAAAAAAAAAACTATGGAACACCTGTGCATCCAAAATGACAGAAACACCCCTAGTAGAGATCCCTGATGGGTGGTTGAATCCAAAATGGGGCGACTTTGGAGGTTTCGCCTGTTCTGCTACTTTGGGGCTTTGCAGGGTCGACAAGGCCCACCAAAATGCAGTTTACAAAAGCCAAATAAACTCTCCCCCCTAACGCCCTGCCATGCACCCAAACACGTTAACCCCAGTAAGGGTATTGCCGAACTTTGGGAAGAAATTTGCTTAACAAAGTTTTAAAGGCTCTTTTTTCCAGGTTCTTGTATATATGAAACATTTTAAGCTAAAATTTCAGATTATTGAAAAAAAAAATTTTTTTAATTTTCACAGCCTTATGCTAAAAAAAATTTGTGAATCACCTGTGGGGTCTATATACTCAATGCACCCCTGGATATATTCATTAAGGGGTGTAGTTTCCAATATGTGGTCTATTTAGGGGTGTTTATTTAGTTTTAGCACCTTAGGGTGTCCCTAAACCTGATATGGCACCTAAATAATATCGTATTTGAAAATGAGACCCAGAGTTTAGTAGGTGCTCCTCCTATTCTGGGGGTTATGGGGGGTGAGGCAATAATGCACTAGGGCCCCATATTGGGGATATCTCTAAAACGGCAGACCTGGGGGAATTGGGATTTTTAAGTTGCATTTACTAGTCATATTTCCGATCGTGAATAATGGATAAAAATTGAAATTGCAAAAAAAGTGAAATTTTGAAATTTTTACCTCACTTGCTTTTATTTCGGAAATATCTGAAGGGTATCAAACTTCCTAATAGTGTTGTAATACATTAAGGGGTCTAGTTCTCAGATTGGCATCACTTATGGGGGTAATTACATTTCGGCCCTCAAAAGCCAGTCAGAACTGGGGGGTTTTCCCCAAAAAATGATATTGCAATTTTCTTGAAATGTGGGAGAAATTATACTAAATTCTAAGCCTCTATGTCGTAAAAAAAAAAAAATTTAAAAATGATGCCAACCCATAGTGGACATATGGTAGATGCTAGTTTTATAAACTATTTTGTTTGGGGAATAATTATCTGTCTTGCACGCAGAAATTTTGCAAATTTCAAAATCGCAAATTTTTCCAAATTTTATGAAATTTTGATATTTTTCACAAACAACAGGATTGTATGGATAAAAATTTCTTACTAACTTAAAGCATAATGTGGGCCGAGAAAAAAAATCTCTGAATCAAAATGGATAGGTGAAAGTGTCAAAAAGGGTTTTTCTCCAAAATAAATTGACACATGTCAGATTTCAAAAATAGGGCTGTGTCAGGAAGGTCAAAACAGGCTGGGTCCTTAAGGGGTTAAAAACATTCCTAGGCGTTCTATTCTCAGGGGCCCACCAGGGGTTTCCTCTGCGCCCGTGTGGGCCAGTCCGAGCCTGTGCATTTTGGGGCCCCACAATTATGAAAGTTTTGACCTTAGCCAATTTATGAAGAATAACATGCAATTAGGTTCATTTATTAAAATAATGTAATATTTACACAGTAGCCATTTGGTTTACTTATAACCTAAATATTGGCAGCATGATATTGGCCAAAGTTGGAATTAAATACCCAACACATTTTTAAGAATTAACCTCAGAAATGAATGAAGCCACAATATGCCCTTTCACCACCAGATGTCACTAGAGGCATATGTACAAGTACAAGACTTCATCCTTCCCAACAATTAAAACTGGAACAAAACAGAGGACAAGGTTAGGATTACATTAGTGTTTGTTTCTCATCTTCACGCATACATATGGACGAATCTTAAAATTCCTTTAAGGTTCATTTAATTATTGTACAAACATTCAGCAGCATCGTTGAAAACCGAAACAGTTTGGAGCTGTTGTTCAATATGTAATGGCAAAGGCTGTGTTAGCTCTTTTCTTTCTCTTATTTCTGTTTCTTTTTGACGGTCAGAATAGTGTATCAAACGCTATTTTAGAAACTTGACAGACAATGATATGACATGACCTTGACTTGTGCTGTAAATGTGGACCACTAAAGATAAGTATGTGAACCATTATAGGGGTTCCCAGATGGAGCATTTATAGCATATCCACTGGGTGTTCCACCAGATGGGGGTACTACCACTTCATTGGGTGAAGCTGGATCAGCTAAAAAAAAAATAAAAGAAAAAGATTATTGTGCTTGCTACTGGCTCTTTCTCTTGAAGTCTAAAGGAACTACATAGAGAATCTAGCAAGCATCAAACACTGTTGATATGCCTTAAATGTTTCAGATGGGAAAAAAGACATTTAGGGGGATATCTATGAACCTGGCCAGTTCTACCTGTCTTTAATAGTGTTAGATCCGACAGTATGTATGAAAGTGTCTCATAGCATTTTATAAATGTGTCCTATTCTACGGCAAAAGTAGTCTCAGCCATATCACTTTGAAACGGGTATGGATTTGTTTGACACTTTTGCACCAAACTATGGTGCATTTTTTACACAGTTTTGGCACATTGTACAGTTTTGGTGTGACACACCCCTGCATCTTTGCCGCATTCAAAACTGTTGTGTTTGCCGCAGATTGCGTCAAGTTTTGGCGTACAACGGTTCATATATCTATAGGACAGGGCTACGAAAGTTTGTTTGGCTCAAAGCAGGCCAACAAAATGACACAACCCTGTTCATACATGTTATCCTTAGTAGGCGCCGGAGTTGATTGCTAAGCTTTTATCAATCGACTTGAGGCCTTGACAACCGACTTAATGACTGTAAGCGACTTCACAACACAGTAAGTTATATGTCTCCCAGTAAAGGTAATAAGATGCCCCAGTAAGTTATATGTCTCCCAGTATAGGTAATACAGTGCCCAGTAAGTTATATGTCCGCAGTATGGGAATAGGGGCCCAATAGTTTATGCCCTCAGTATAGGTAATAGGGTCCCCCAGTAAGTTATATGTGACCCAGTAGGTGGATATACAGTATAACATAGTTTATATGTCCCCCAGTAGGTAGGGATTTAGGTTAGAGGTCCCCCAGTGAATATATAGGCGGGTTTTAGGTCCCACAGTAGGTATAAAGGCAGGTTACAGGTCCCCCAGCAGGTATATAGGCAGGTTATAGGTCCCCAATAGGTATATAGACAAGTTATAGGTTCTGCCATAGTTATATAGGCAGCATATGGGTCTCTCAGTAGGTACAGAGGTCTAATGAGCTCATTAAAAATAAAAAAATAAAAGGAACTCACCTATTCCCCACTCCCTGAAGTCTTCCCCGACCTGTGCTGTGTACTCTGCTTGTAAGTCTGGTTGTGGCTCACCAGAGTACTCCGCGGGGCAGGGAGCTCTCACTCTCTGCTCTGTGGTAATGTTCAAGTGTATGTGTGTCTAGAGTACACACAAACAGTTGAGGAGACTGTCGGTGCTCCATGCCCGCAGCAGCAGTTTGGAAACCACCGACCTGAGGTTTGAGGCACTGGTAGTTTTATCCGGGGCGCGCCCAGATAAAACTGCCTAGTGAGGCCACTGGCCTAATGTCCCGCCTTGATATAAGTTGCTAATGCCGATAGCTGAGCCACTGGTATCGACGAGGGACCTTAACGATTGGTGGCGGCGGTGGAGGGAACTAGACCTTAGATCTCCTACACACTCATAGACAGCACAAAACATGGACATACATCTCTTACCCACCAATTAAAATACTTCTCATGTGAACATACCTTTTGAGCAAACAAAGCCAACTAATAAGTGGTGTAAAGTTTTAGACAATAAATTTAGTACATTCTCCAACTACATTTACACAGTATAGACAGCTTTGGCAAATTTGCTCTGTAGTTAGATTGTAAAAAACAGCATTCATTCAAAGTGGTTTTTAATGGCATTTATAATATGTAAAAAAAAAGAGAAAAAAAAAACCTTTAAACAATGTTTTTTCTCCATTGTTTTCTTAAAGTCCTATAGAGAAGACTATAGAAAAAAAAGTCAGGAGACAAAAAAATATAAAGTATCTCAGAAAAGTGAGTACACCTCTCACATTTTTGTAAATATTGTATTAAATCTTTTCAAGGGACAACACTGAAGAAATAAAATATTGATACCACGTAAAGTAGTCAATGCTAAACCTGTATATTGTAAATATGGTGTGCCCTCAAATAACACACAACCATCAATGTCCACACCCCTAAGTGAAAATGGACAAATTGCCCATTTTGCCATTTTCTCTCCACAGTGTCATGTAACTTGTTAATGTTCTAAGGTCTCAGGTGTGAATGGTGATCAGGTGTGTTAAATTTGGTGTTCTCGCTCTCATACTGGTCACTGGATGTTCAACATGGCACCTCAACTGTCTGAGGATCTGAAAAAAAAAAAATTATTGCTTTACATAAAGATGTCCTAGGCCAGGGGTGTGAAACTCAAATACACAGTGAGCCAAAATTAAAAATTTGGATGAAGTCGCGGGCCAAATTTGATATTTATTAAAAAAGGTCTACAATTGATGAAGCTTTCCCTTCCCAGATATAACAAGGGTGTTCACAGTGCCTCGACATCTGCAGAGATGCTGGGGCTGAGAAGGAGCTTGAAGGGTTAAGTGTGGAGGCTCCTGATCCTTGTTTCTCCCTGTGAGCTCCTCTTATCAGTGTCTGTCCCACTGTCTAAGTTGTTTCTCCTGGCATGTGGTACCTTCTCTGCTCTATGCAAGGTGAGGGGCTGAATGAGATTAGTGAAAAGACAGCTCCTGGCTTCCCCTTCCCCCTTTCTCTCTGTACACTCCCTGGCCATTACCCCGGGGGTCAAAAAAAATTTACACTGAGGGAAAGTTTTGGTCTGGGGCTAAACAAGGTGCCAAACACCTTAAAAACTTAGCTGCAGCACAGTGGCCAAGCCCAAATACAGAAATTTTTAAAAAACTAGAACAACTGATGGAGCCCTTTTTTACTCCTTTTTTTTTTAATTTCTCTTCCTTTACTACATTTTTTCAGAATTCCGGTTTTAAACCCGGGTGACTTTTTTTCCTCAAATATAAAGTGAAAAAAGATTTTTGTGAGAAAAAATTTAATTTTGGTGAAAAATTGCGCTTTTTTTTTCAAAATTTTACCAAGAACTACTAAGGGAGTAAATTTTGACTCCCTACTAAATTTTGAGGTCCTTTTGTCACTAAATTTTTGCTATAAATTTTTGTGCATAATTTTTTCACTCTGTCTTTTTTTCCCCCTGATGTTCAAAATAATGTATTTTAAATTTTAAAATGTCAATTTTTTACTTTTTCCTTGTTTTTACCTGTTTGTATTACTGGGGTAATGCTGAAAAAAATTAGCTTGTTTACTTTTACCTTTTAAACTTATGCTAATAAAGGGGTGGTTTTTTTTCTAAGGTTCTAGCAGGGGGAACAGTATTCTGGTTAGTAATTTTTAACATCGTTCAGTTTGAAAGACAAAGAGAACAAAAACGCAGACATACGAGCTCTGAAGACTCAAACATTAATTTGGGTTAAAGAAAAAAGTTTAGTTTCCCTGCAACTAAAATTCACCCCCACCTACTTTTGAAGGGGGCCCAGAACATTTTTTATTTCTTTTATTTTTTCCATTTCATTTCTATTTTTCAGGGGGGAACTATATAAATTATGGAATTGTGGGGAAAATTTGGAAGAAGACGTTTATAAACCCCTCGGGAAATTTCCCTGGTTTACTTTGCAACCCTCCCGGGAGAATGAATCGAATCCGAATTGCAGGAACAGAATTTGTTTTCTGACAGTAAATGAAATTTTTTTCCTCAAAACATATAAAGGAATGGGGAAGACTCAAAGGAACAAACCCAGAAGGTAATTAGTTTTTGTGTATTTATTTGTTTTTTTCCACACACTGAGTTGGGGCCGGGTGCACACTAGCAAATTTCTGGCTGAATAGCATCTGGATTTTTCTTGCCCAATACAGGCCGTACCTGCCCGCTAAAGCCTAAAAGCTTCCGCTCCGAACCTCGGGCTGGAGCCGCTGTCGGGGACAAGAAACCCGTTTGTTACGCGAAAAGCAGGGCCCGCCCCCAGACAGGGGCTCCACCCCCCGGGTTTTTCGGAGCGGAGCTTCAGTATGAAACTCCGCTCTGTCCCTTTGAGGGGGCAGGTAGGGGCCGGTTTGGGTGGTGAAAATACCCGGGTTTCGGATATTCCCCCGCTAATCACCCAGGTGCACGGACCCTTACAAAAAAAAAAATTCAAATATTCATCAACTTTTTTCCCAATTTTTTCCAAGCACATCAACGGGGGTTTCGGGCTCATGCAGTTATTTTTGCCTTCGTACCATCCCCCCTGGTCGTAAACAGAAAAAAACAGAAAAAAGGGTCCCCAAAAAATAAAAGAACAACAGGAAACGATGGCGGGGGAAGGTAATGCAAAAACCCCAAAACACCAAAGAAGGCGAATCTGAAGGAATACTATTTTTCAGGGAATGTTATTAAAAGGGAAAACCTGTTAAAATTTGGGAAAAAACATTCCCGGGAAGGGGCGTGACGGGCCAAAATATTCTTCGAAAAAGCACCGGGCCCTACGGGAAATACGCCAAAAAGAAAATAAATTATCATATCCTTTGACGAAATTGGCTTTTTTTTTTTGATTCATATATTTTTACAAATAAAAAAAAATTTAAACCTTTGCAGAAGCTGCGGGAACAATAATTTAATTTTACTCTTTCTAAAGGAGCTAGATGCATCATTGCGATATTTTTATGCTCGGGGAATATCTGGAAACGAACCGTCACTCGATAAGAGTTTTTGGGGTGTAATGACGGGGGAAATTCCGTTTTGCAAACGACAAGGGGTCTGGGGGCCCGGGCTTTGTTAAAAATTATGGGGTTTTTCCAGTTTTGATGAGAAATCAAACTCGATCAAAAAAGGAGACTGCAAACGACAATTTGCCTTTTTTCCCTACTGTGGGGGACAGGTTTATTGAAAATTGTATTGCGTTTTTACAAACCTGGCCCATACAAAAACCCCGGGGGGGGGGGGGGATGAGCAATTTTTTCCCAAGCAAAACTGGGTGTCCATTAAACGCAGTACATGTTTTCCAAAACCCAATTTAAATAGGGGCCAAAAATATTGGCTAGCTTTGAAAAGGATAGCAAAAAATCGGGGCAAAGGGTTTTCCCCTTATCTAGGCAAAGATGACAAAAACCCGCCGTGCTGGGGAAAGTTTGGGCTGACCATGGGGGAAAAAAAAGTTTTTTGACCCTTTTTTAAAAAAAGGGTTGGGCAATGTTACAACCGAAAATTTAATTTTACTTCAGAAAAATTAGCAAAAACAGCTAAAAAGCAAAGGAACAACCATCGGGGGAACACGAAGGGAAAATAAAGGGGAAAGTGCCTAAAGAAATAAAATCCCCCAAAAAGGAATTTTACAACACTAAAGGGTTTTTGAAATTAAAAACAATTTTTCAACTTACAGTATATCAAGGAAAAAATCCCAAAAAAAAAATGGGTTTTCCCTTTTTTTAAATTCCGTTTCCCTCCAGATGTTGTTTGGTTTCGTCTGGGTTTTCCCCAAAAAAAAAACTCAGAAACGGTTTAAAATTTTTTCAAAAGAAACAAAATAAAGGAGGTTTGATGTAAGGGGTCAGAAAGGCACGAAAATATACCCCAAAGAACATGCAAAAAGGAAAATGGGATTTCATGGGAAATTTTGGGAAAACCTTAGACTTTGCGGGGATAAAAAGCATTTGGGTAATATTCCCAAAGGGGATTACCCACCAAAAAAAATTTTACGCAAGGCTTTTTGCAAACGCTTTTTTGAGAAAAGGTTTTTTTTTTTTTTTTTAAAGGTTGGGGGCCTTATGTTCCCCAGATAGGGGAAAAGGGTTCCACGCCCCCCAAAATTTTTTTCAAAGTCAGAAAATGAAGGTTTCAAACCAAAAAATTTTGGCCAATCAAAGAAAAGGGGCCAAAAAAAATAGATCCGCGGCAATGTAAGACTTGTGTTTAAATCTTTTTGTGGGCAAAGTACTGCCCTAAAAAACAAAAGGGAATGCCCAAAACAAAACACAAAATGTTTAGAAGGGGAATTCGCGCCATATTTTTCCCTTTTTAAAGCTCCCCCCACCTACATTTTCTCTGCTTTTTGTTTTTCAGGGTTTTTGTTTTTTATGTGTGGGAAATTAAAAAAAAAAAAAGTTTTAAAAAATCCCATTATAATTTTTTGTTATTTTTTTTGAGAAAAAAAAAAAAATAAAAAAGAAAAGCAAAATAAAAACAATCAAAAGCAAAACTGTTGGACTTTACCCAAAAATAATCCCTTACAAAAAAAATAATTATTAAAAAATAAACCCCAAAAAGAAACTCTAAAAAAAAAACAAAAACAAACAAGGATTTAAAAAGACTCCTTTCAAATTTTAAGGGGGGGTCACGAGTCCATAGTCCTAGTGTTTTAAAAAGATAGCTTCCACTCAAAAAGGCCCTTTGCCGGGGCGACCAAAGACTTTTGGGTTTCGCATATCCAGAAAAATTGTCTTTTTAAAAAAGATATATGAGTGCTGCCAAACAATTTCTGCAGAGGTTAAATTGGGGTGGGGGCACCCGTCAGTGCTCAGACCATACGCCACACACTATATCAAATTAGTCTGCATGGTTGTCGTTAGAGATGGACGAATCGATTCTAACAAATCTAACGAAGATTAGGGTGATTCCCCGGGGAAAAACGTGTTTTTTTAAAAGCTAAAATGGCCACAAGAAAATGGCGTTACATTTGGGGGGGAGAAATCGGGAGAAGAAAGGAGACCCTCAATGACATGAAAACCAAAACAGCGCCGGCGGGCCCTTCCCGGTTTACGCTTCTGCACTATAAGTAAGGATGGCACCCGCGCTTCTCACATTCCTCTCGTGGTGTCTTGGCATAACAGCGTCTCTGCTGCTGCGGCTGCTGCTACACAGATCTCATTATAAAGCAAATTGCTTTATTCAGCGATTGAGGAGGGGGAAAAAGACCACGAGAAGTCTGTTACTTGCTCACCCAGCGTTCTGGATCCCTTGTTCTATACAAGTCATCCTGAAAGAAGCTGCTTTTACCAGAGACTGGGGCTCAGTTGCCCAAATTTAATGCCACCAGTTTTATCATTTTATTTAGTTTGTGGGGTATTCTCCCAGGGTGTCCAGGGTGGGTGTAATTCTGCCCCATATAGATTACATTTTCACCTGTTGTATTATTAGGTCATTTCAGATTCAAGGAATTCACATAATCCTGTTAGTATTGCACGTGGAGTCAAATACAGAGTGTTTTTGTCTGCCATCATTTAGATTTTACCTGTGCTATTATTAGGGAATTTCAGATTCAAAGAATCCACTCAATTCTGTTAGTGTTGCATGTGGAGTCAAATACAGAGTATTTGTTGTCCGCCATCATTTAAATTTCACCTGTGCTATTACTAAGGAATTTCAGATTCTGGGAATCCACTCAATCCTGTTAGTGTTGTATTGGGAGTGAATTACAGAGTGTTTTTTGTCCGCCATCATTTAAATTTCACCTGTGCTATTATTAGGGAATTTCAGATTCAGGGAATCCTCTATCCTGTTAGTGTTGTTCTTGGAGTTAAATACAGGGTGTGTATTTATCATATACAGACATCTTCATTAAACAGAGTCTGTAAATTTTTGATCAGGCAGTATGTCAGACAGAGAGGTGGCAGGCTCTTCACATGCGAGTGGCAGTGGCACAAACATTCCTGGAGCAGGCACAGGTCGCATCACAGTAAGGGGACGTCGCAGCAAGGGTCACTCGGTGAGGCCAGAACTGCAGGTGTCATCTAGCGGCCGTGTGTTGATCAGCAACCCAAGAGTTCTTGATTGGTTGACTAGGTCATCCACTTCCTCCCAGATGACATTTGACAACCCCAGCTAATAGTCGATGGGAACGTCAGACACAACCCTTAATTGGCTTGGCCCGGGAGCGGGTCAGCGGCCCTCACCTGTCCTCAACCCGCCTCTGTCCCGTTCAGTTCCCTCAGCCAGAGATCTACTTTGTGGTCTGGGCTCACCGCCACTATACAGCGAGGACAAACTCTTTGAGGACAGTCAGCAGCTACTTGGCAGCGAAGAGATGGGTCAGACATCCGCTGCTTCTTGCAGTAGGCAGGAAAGTAGTGATTTGGAGAGTGGCACGGGAGGTTATGTTGCAAGCAGTCATGCTTTGCATACTGAGACCGTCGAGGAGAATAGCAGTGACGGGCAAACACAAATCGATGACGATGTAGCTGATCGCACTTGGGAGCCGGGTGAAGCAAGGGCTTCATTATCATCGTCGGGAGAAGAGGGTGTCAGCTTGCATGTCAGGCAGCGGCGTAGCCAGAAAGTCGGTAGTGTGGCCGGGAGTCATCTTTCCTCTAAACTAAATACCCCTAATTTTGCTAATCTTTCTAGGTATTGTAGTCCACCCAGTCCTTTTATTACTTTTGTTGCCCACCTTTGAACCTGTTTGAGCTCTACAATGTAGTGCCCAGAACTGTACACAATGCTCCTTGTGTGGTCTAACAAGTGACTTGTATAAAGGGAGAATGATGTTCACATCTTGTGCTTCTATGCTACTTTAAATACACCCCATGATATTATTTGCCTTGGCAGCTGCTGCATGACACTAGCTGCTACAATGAAGTTTACTATCTAGGATTCCCAAGACTTATTCCATGTAACTTTTACCCAGTGTTTTTCTGTTTAACAAGTAATCATGGAACAAATTTTTCCTTCCCATGTATAATACCTTGCATAACCTTGCATTTATCTGTGATAAATGTATCTGCAACTTCTCTGCCTAGGCCTCCAACTTATCCAGATCCCTTTTGTAATAAAATATTATACGTTATTGTGTTAATTACTTTAAAGCGTTTAGTATCATCTGCAAAGATTGATATTCTACTGTTCAATCACTCTGTAAGGTCATTAATCAATATATTGAAGAGAAGAGGGCCCCATACGGACCCCTGTGGTACCCCACTGGTTCCAGTCCGAGTATATACAATTTATCACCACCCTTTGTTTTCTATCACTGAGTCAGTTACTTACCCACTTGCAAACATTTCCCCCCAGTCCAAGCATTTTCATTTTACTTTTCAACCTTTTATGTGGTACAGTATCAAATGCTTTAAAACATCTGGATATATGACATTCAATGCCTCACCCTGATCCAGTCTAAAGCTAATCTCCTCATAAAAGTTCCTCAATTTTTGAGCCACTTATTCACCTCTTAAATCTCTCATCTCCTGCTGCCTCTCTGGTGTGGCCCATGGTACAGGTAGTATTTCTGAAACTATTATCTTGGAGGTACTTTCCTTGAGCTTTTGGCCTAAGTCCCTGAAATCATTTTTAAAGACACTCCACCTACCTCTAACTCGTCATTGGTGCCAATGTGGACCATGACAGCTAGATTCTTACCAGCACCACCAAGTAATCTGTCAACCTGATCCACGTTATGTCAAACTTGGGTCCCAAGAAAACAACATACTGTTTGATGATCCCGGTCTTTGTGACAGATTGCTCTGTCTGTTCTCCAATTAATAGAGTCCCCAACTACCAGCACCTGTCTAGCCTGACCTGTACTCCTATTCCCCACCTTACTTATTTCTGAACTGACATCCTACATATCCGCCAATCTTGCAAATTTGTTGGGGGTGTCCAGATTAAGACTAACCTCCCTGACACTTTTCCCTCTATCCTTCTTTCTGTCACCCAGCTAACTACCTCCCTGCTGCCATCTCCCTATGCATGTACCTCAGTGAGTGCTTGCTCAGTGAGCAGCAGACTCCTTCCCAAGTTAGAAATGGATCTCAGTGTTGCGATTGGATGTCAGTGTTGCGATTGGATCTCAGTGTTGCGATTGGATCTCAGTGTTGCAACCAATATAAACTTATTTGGTTGGTGTCAAGCATGTGGGATGGCAACCAGGTGAGGAGTACAATAACAAGTGTTTCTTGCTACAGTCAATAATTGTGGTGGAAATGTCATGGTTTGGAGCTGCATGAATGCCACTGGCTGTGGACAGCTACAGTTAATTGAGGGAACCATGAATGCCAACCTGTACTGTGACATACTGAAGCAGCACATAATCCCCTTCCTTCAGAAACTGGGCCGCAGGGCAATATTCCAACATGATAATGACCCCAAATGCAACTCCAAGATGACCACTGCCTTGATAAAGAAAGTGAGGGTAAAGATGCTGAACTAGCCAAGCATGTCTCCAGACCTAAACCCTATGGAGCATCTATTGGGGGGGCAATCTTAAATTGAAGGTGGAGGATGTAGGGCACAATTGTCTTCACATTTCCATCCACTGCTCAATTGATGTAGTCATTGGAGGCAGTTGGAATGATGATTGTAGTGGTTGTATGTAGGACATCACAAAAAATATATTGTAATTTTTGGCACAATTTGTCCTCATTTTCCACTATGAAGACTAGAGAGCAGATTAAATCCATAAAGTTTTTGAATAGAAATTTTATTATATAGGGCACCAGTAGCAAGATTGGAACCTGCATGACAACTTGGGAATTGGGTACCTTCTCCAAGTGTGTTAGAAAGGAGGCAGCAGAAGAGCCAAGAGGCCTGTGCATAGGAGCCTGCTGTAAGCTCTGCATCTGCGATAGGCCCAGCATAACATGATCGATAGGACCCACAGAGCATGTGGTAGGAGAAGCAGCCAAAAACAGCATTTGTGAAGCTATGTGTGGGCCCTGAAGAATTTAAGAACAACCCTTATTAATCAACATGCTGGTGGGCCGCAGTGTAAGTCATCCCTCAAAACAACCTGCAATAAAGCTTCAGTGACTATTATGCAAATTTCGATGGTACCTGTTTATTACAGGAACTTGGACTAAGACTTTGCATAGATTGAGTAAAGTTTAACTTGACAGTGATATCTTACTTCACTTAATTTCTCTGTGTTATCTGTTCTAGCTATTGAAAAGCATTAAAAGAGCGGAAATAACTTTTTGTGCCACAATATTAGGGTGTTATCTGTCAGATTTATTGTTATTGTACATCTGAGGATCATCACCTCTCTTTGTTCGAACAGCCCTGACTGGGATGGTGATATCACTTCCGACTGACAAACTTTAACTCTTCAGGATCCTGTAGCCTTATTCTATGCTGTTAAAACCTTTCCATTATCAATGTCCCTCTAACAGCCTCAGCTAGGATAGCAGAGATGATATGCCAATCACTGCTGTAGAACTGTCCGCAGTCACTAAGCAAGAAAGTGGAAGCTAAGCTGGCTTTTGGGAAGCTCGGATCGTAAAAATAGCAATTAAGAAAACTAGGTGCATTAAAGTTCATTTTTCATCTTTTTTTCCAGTTATAGCACCTAATGTATAAAAGTAGTTTTTTTGGTTCATAAAATGGTGTCAAAGTTCTTTGCCCTTACTGGTTTTTGGCGCTTTAGGGAAATTATGCATAAGAAAAGGGCCAAAAAACACATTAAAGGCTATGATAGGCTGGAAAAAAAAAAAAAAAGTCTTTATTGATGCAGTGAAATAAACAGGTTGATCTTGTTGGTGTCCCACTGGCTCTTGCTGTATGTAAAATAAAGGGGGGGAGAGCACAAAAATAGATTTCAAATTTGATGTAGTAAAAATTTAAAAATTCTAACAACATAGTAGGTTATTTAATGTAAAATTTTTTTAATTTTTTTTTTTAAATATTTTTAAAGGGAGATTTTTTTTAATTAATTTTTTTGATAACTTTTTTAAATAAATTTAAATAATTTAATTTTATATAGTTTGATAATTATCATAAATTACTTTTTCTTATTGTACTGGTATAAGTTGACAAATATTGGACATTTGTTCCCTAACAGCAAATCTAGCTCTACTTCGACTCCTCAAGCTCAGGCAGACCACATTAAAATAGATCTTCCTGTTTCAGCACTAATGCGCCTAGTTTTGCCGAACACGCCCCCAGAATGTCCCCTCATGTTAGGCTCATTAAAAAGTGTTGAATGTTACAAACAATGCGCCTAACACATTCGTTAGGCGCATTAGGTACTGTAGCCGGCTCACTTTGGCACATTTGACGCCAGAAAAGGGTAGAAAACACGATCATACATGTCTCCCTTAGCATTTGAGTCAATCTCCAAAAATTTTTTTCTCTATATCTGCAATGCAAGAAACAAGCAGTTGTACAGTATGTTTTGTTTCCTTGCTGCTTACATGTAACCACCTTCACTTGTTGCTATTTAGCACAACCTTGCAATCTTAATGTTGCACAGCCAAGTACCTCCAAGTCTAGACTAATTCATCCATTCCAGGGGGGAGAAAAACAGTAGGACCACACATAGAAGAGATGCTGCAGAATGAATAATTCACAAGGAATAGACATATTTAAAAACAAAGATAAGTCAGGAATGGTGGCAGCTGACAGGTACACTCTAAAGCCAATTTACATTTTAACTGAAACTTATCTTTATGCTTCTTTATAACTGATAAACTTATGTATGTTGCTTGCAGAAGTGATCTTATACAGCTTGCTTGAACATGATAAAAGTAAATTACTACCCCAAATCCTGCATGGTTTTCCTTGGAAAATATTGTTTTAACTGATATTTTTGTAAATGAAGAGTATAGTTTTTTTTTTCATCATATTGCAGTTATTGCTTCATACTGCAGTAATAGAAAGCAGCTACAAGGTGTCAGTGTTCTCATAGATTTGTAACAATATGACACCTTGTAACCATTTCCAAGACTGCACGTTCCGTTGCATGCATGGCTGTAGCTTTGCAAAAATGTAGCTGCATAAAATATGCATGATGCTGTTGGTATAAGATTGTATTACGTTGTAACCAGGTACGGACAGGTTCACAAGTATTGTTGTTCCTATTGTTATTTTAGTGCATATGACTAACGTATTAGTTGCATAAGGGTAAGTACATACAACAATGTCAAAATACTTGTCAGATTCTACCTTTGAAAACAGCATCGGATGAAGTGGTTTTTAACGTTTATTTTATGTGGATTTTGAGGTTGTTTCTTTTCTGGTGGATTCACAGTCAGAAAGTCCAATTCATTTCTATAGGGTTTTGGACGCGGACCTAACATGTTTTGGATGAGTTTTTTGCCGTGAAATGCGGCGGGAGATTGAACATGTTCTAAGTTTTTTTTTAAAAAAAACATCAGTTTTGAAATCCAACCTCAGAAAATCCAAGTTGTGTAGACAACAACTTGAATTTTCAAGTGAGATCTATGGGGATGGTTTTACAGTCGGTTTTTGACGGATTTTAAAATCCGAATCCACGTGGATTTCCAACTAGAAATGCGTGTTGTTTGCATGGACCCTTAGGGTAAATTCACACGGCGTATTGGCATAAGACATATAGTGGTGTGTACTGTGCGCTTGCACTGGCCAGCGCTTACTTCCAAAGCACTCTGAGCCAGCCCTCATTCACTTTTGTTTTCGTGCCGGGAATACATTGTAAAATCACAGCACTCAGTGAGTGCTATGATTTTACCGTAATTGCGGACCATACTTTGGGCGTATTGCAGCGCAATTACACCCTGCACTTACGCCGTGTGAACATTCTCTTATGCTTTCTATACTATTATTATTTATTTCAAAGCGCTATTAATTCCAAGGCACTGTACATTCAAAAGGCGTTTACATAAATAACATAACCAAACAAAGTATAATAACACTAAGGGCCACATGTATGCACACTGTCTAGGTCTAAATTTCACTTTGCTGCCCATAGCAACCAATCAGAGCACCCCTTTAATTTCATATAGTGCTCTGGAAAAATAAAAGAGGCGCTCTGATTGGTTGCTATGTGAAACAAAGTGAATTTTAGCCCTGGACAGTTTTCATACATGTGTCCCTTCTAAATACCTAACAACTGGTACCGAGGGCTTTAAATCTACAGTTGAGGGAAAGACATTTACGTATGGTGGTCTATTGGCAGTATGATTATTTTAAATTGTAGACCTTCCTGAAGTGTCACTTTTAAAAAGTTATAAAGGCTTTAGAGAGTCTGATGTGTTGGGGTAATGGGTTTCAGAGTATCTTGGAGACGGTTGTATGAACTGACAAGAGGAGGTCCCATGAAGAGCAGAGATTACATGAGGGCAAATATCTATAGGTTAAGGCCGAGATATTGTTAGTCATGATTATTAGTTTGAACTGAATTTGCTTGTCTATGGGTAGGGGAGAGGCATAGGAGTAATGAAGAGAGAGGTTGGTTAACTGTGCAGGTAAGTTGATGATGGATAAGAGGGAAGCAGAGTGTTAAATGGGAGGCTAAAGAGAAGGATGTTGGGGTAGTCTAGGCAGGAGATGACATGAACTAGCTATATCATATATATAGTTACATAGGTACATAGTAACTATATAACTACAGTATGTAACTATTTTCATAGCATCAGAAATACCAGAAATAAAGAAAAAACAGAGGAATTTTAGAGATATTTGTCAGGTGGAGGTGGCAGGCAGAGATAAGAGCTCGGATGTGAAGTTTGAACAACAGGTTATCCCAAGGAAGCGGCCTTGCAGGAAAGTGTGGAGCAACTGACTGTAATAGACAGATCTGGTAAGGGAGTGGAGTGGGACAATGAGAAGATGATGAACTCCATTTCTCTTGAGTGAGAAGGAGGATATGGACTAAATACATACATAAAAAGTGTATAGAATTTATACGAGTAGATATTTGACACAAGCAATATATTCTGACCAGAACACATAACAATTGTTATGTTATGATTGATGGATACTGTGCATCTGCCTATATACAGAGCAGCTGTCAGTCCTTGGTGAATCTGGCAGCAGAAGACATGGGAACACTCTCCTCATGAATCAGCGGTTGTAACTATGTTTTCTATTTTTATAGTTGCTATTGACCAATCTTTTTTCCTGTTTGATCTTAAAGCCCTCGTATGCTGCATATTAAAAGAATAATACAACATGATGGAAGCTTTACTGTCAAACACCATCTAATTAAATGAGATAAAAAGGGTTACCTTTTATGGAGCTTTCTTAATAGGGCGGCTTGATTAGGTCTCTGTGTATGGTCCAACAGCAAATTGGATAAGCTTGTCAAAATATTTAGGATTCAGGAAGTCCCAAATCTGAATCCCAACCTTACAATATAGTAATTAGCCGCCTCTTCAACCCGCCTACCCACTACTGATTCAATTTTCCTAAATCATTTTAGAGAACTTACATTATAATTTCTGCCAGATATAAGTCCAGACAGTAATGATCACCTCCCATCACCCTTCTTCCTCTGCAGAGAATCCCCGAACTCCATGTCCCTCCTAAGCATCTCCTTTCATCACCCCCTCCTTATCTGCAGAGCATTTCACCACAATTCTGTCCTGAGCATCTTCCCTCATCAACTCTCTTCTTCTGCAGAGCATCTAACCACATTACATCTTTCCTGAGCATCTCCGCCTGTCACTTCTCTTGCTCTGCAGGGCATCTCACACAGCTGTGGAGATCCTTTTTGGAAAGGATTACCTACAAATTTTAATGGTAGTGTCCCTTTAAGATTTAAAGTGGCAACTATTCAAGTCTCATGAGTTTGCTGGCATGGTAAAACTTTAAATAAATCATTAAGTCATTTAAATAAATACTGCAAGTATAATCCAAATCAACATATTAATGAATATATACATGCTGCAAGTATTGATTGCCCAGCTGTTGCTCCTTTAACCCCTTTAGAACGAAGTGTATTTTTTGGATTTTCTAAAAAAACAAGGTGCGACATATCAGAAAAGAGGCATCACCATGCCAGTTTTAAGGCGCATTATGGGTGACATGTCCCATTAGGGCTGCGCCCTTTTTTTTTTGGTGTATCTTGCACTAAAAACTGTTGATGCCCTATTTTCTATATAAATAAACTGTCATGCACCAAAACTAGGCACATTATACGCCAGGCACGACACATTTGACTGCACCTAAAGCAGAAGCATCAAATATGCTAGTAATGATATGCTATGCTCCTACATTTTGCTAGGCACCTAGATTAGGCCCATAAATTATGTTATGCAAGGTATAACAGATGGCAGATTTTTGACAGGTTAATTTATTCAGGAGCACTATACACTCATTTAATGCGCCTTAAAACTGGCATGGGGGCGCCTTTTTTCTGTCATGTCGCCCTAAATTTATATAGTGCACCTGAATGTAAAAACCTGTAAAAAATATGGCGTCTGGTATACCTTGTATTGTATAATTGGTGCACCTAATCTAGGCGCATAACAAAATGTAGGCACATAGCATATCATTGCTAGCATATTTGATGTGCCTACTTTAGGCGCATTCAAATGTGTTGTGCCTGGTGTATAATGCCATTTATATAGAGAATAGGATGTCAACAATTTTTTGCCGCAAAATACACCCAAAAAATAGCGTAGCCCTAATTGAACATGTCGCCCAAGGTGTCTAGTGTAATGGTAAATATACTACATTTAAACATTTTTATACATTTTCTTTTTTTGAGGGGGAATGAAAATTTGTTTTGGTCTTTACTTTTTGGGTTGCTATGACATTCCCCATTTGGTATAAGTTACAATGTAGCTTTATTCTTCAGGTCAATGTGATAACAATACCATATTTGTATAGATTTTTTATGTTTTATTACTTTTGCAGAATATAAATGCTTTTTTTAAAGTAATTTGTGTCCCCATATTCTGACACCCATAATTTTTTTTTTTGTCAACTGAGCTCTGAAAGTTCTTGTTTTTGCAGCTGTGTAGTTTACACTGACATCATAGTTGGGCAATTATGACTTTCTGATAATTTTTTATTCTGTTTTATTAGAGGTGAGATGAAGAAAGAAACATAATTGTACCATTTCTTTTAATTATTATTCTTATTATCATTATTATTCTATTTTTTTTTTTACAGTGTCACTAACCAGCAGTTAAACGGGTTGTTTGGTTCAAATAAAAACTAAATGATATGCTGGAGTCAAGTAAAATGTAAAAAAAAAAACTATACTCACCTTCCTCCTCTCCTCCTTTGCAACGCTGAGTCTCCGATCTTCTTTACAGCTACATATCTTTGCTTATATCACCATTTGGAAATATGGAAGAGAACAGAAGGTAAATTGAAAACCAAAGAGAGCCAGCGCTGGAACAGAGAAGTTTTTTTTCATTTTATTTGTCGCCAGAAGCCAATTATTTAATTTTTACTTGAACCGGACAAGCATATAGTGATACCAATTATGTGTATGTTTTTTATTTATCTATTTACATTCTAAAGTAATGTGTGAAGAAAAAAGTCAATTTTGGGGGTATTTTTTATATTTTTTTATTATGTTATTAAACATTCATTACATACTTTTAGTCGCACCAGAGACTATGCGATTGCTTGATAGCACACTGCAGTATTTATGTATTATGGTGTATTATATCTGTCAGCCTAAGGCTAATAGGTATCCTATTTGGTCCTGCCCCTGATTGGTAGAACTGTGGTCTTAATTGAATATGACTTTGATCTCTGCATTTTAACTGCTTAGATACTGTCATCAGTAACAATCACAGCATCTAAGCTGTTACACAAATCCCTGTTGGATCATCATGATGTTGTCACGGGCCGCGCTGATGTCCATGCTATGGTCCGCAGTTGTGCCCGTACTGATTCTTCACGGCTGTCTTTCCCGGCCAGCATATCTCGCGCTGCGGTCCATGTCCCGGACCACAGACGCACCCATGCCTTGAGTCCGTGTGCTGGCCGGCCCTCACCTGTCCATGCTCCTGTTCTGTCTCCTGCTGTTGCTCAGCACGTGCACACCCGTTCTAAAGGGCGCGCCCGCACCGGCTCTCTTAGATTTCAAGGACAGATCTCTCCATCCTTGTATTGACTAGCAGGGGCTTGATAAAAAAAAACATAAAAAAGGTAGCCCCTTCCACAAATCCCCGAACTTTTCGACTGGCTTCATGGAGCCAAGATTTTTACTAAGCTGGACTTGCGGGGTGCCTATAATCTCACCCACATACACGAAGAGTGGAAGAATGCTTTTAATACCCACGATGGACACTTTGGATACTTAGTGATTCCATTTGGTTTATACAACGTCCTGGATATTTTTCAAGATTTTGTCAACGAGAACTTCCGCGATCTTCTATATGTATGTGTCGTGGTCTATCTTGACGATATCCTGATCTTTTTCCTCGGACTCACAGTCTCAGTGAGCTCATGTTAGATTGGTTCTTGAATAGTTTAGAGCGAATCAGCTGTACGTTAAACTGGAGAAATGTCTGTTTGAGCAAACCAGAATACCCTTCCTGGGACATATAGCTTCGGACCAAGGCCTCCAAATAGACCCAGCAAAGCTTTTAGCGGTTCTTCAATGGCCTCATCCGGGTTGGTCTCCGGGCTGTCCAACGTCTTCTGGGTTTTGCCATTTAGCACCTATTGTGGCTCTTACTAAGAAAGGCAACAACCTGAAACTCTTGCTGCGTGAAGCGGAAGATGCCTTTGTGCGCCTCAAGTCTGCCTCTATTTCAGCTTCTGTCTTGTCCCATCCAGACCCAGAGAATCCATTTTTCCTAGAAGTCAACGTGTCTTCTGTGGAAGCTGGGCATGCTCTCACAGAGGACTGCCAATTGGAAGTCTGTCACCTGTGGCTTTTTCTCCAAAACTTTCTCCCTGGCTGAGAGAAACTACACTATTGGAGATTGCAAGATTCTGGCCATAAAATTGGCACTTCAAGAGTGACATCATTTACTTGAGGGGATGCGGCATCCTGTCACTATTTTCACAGATCACAAGAACCTTCTGTATCTTCAAACCGCACAGCATTTAAACCCTCTTCTTCTCCAGATTTAATTTTGTACTGCTAAGAAGAATGTCAAAGCTGATGCCCTCTCATGAGCCTCAGACACTACGGGTCAGGACTTGGAGCCACAACATATCATTCTTCTTAAGCGACTGATTTCCATGGCTCCCATTTTCCTATGGCAAATGGCTCCTGGTAAAACCTTCGCATGCCCTGTGCTGAGAAGCCCCTTCTTCTTTGGGGGCACTCGTCCAAATTGGCCGGGCATCTTGGCATCCACAAGACTCTCTCGTTAATTGCCCAACACTATTGGTGGCCTACACTTTCCCAGGATGTCATGGATTTTGTGTCAACCTGTTTTACACGTGCCTGTAATAGGGTTCCGCGTCAGAAACCTGCTGGTCTTTTACTGCCTTTGTCTATTCCTGAAAGGCCATGGATGCACATCACCATAAACTTTGTCACCGATTTGCCCCCTTTCACTGCCTGTACGGTCATGTAGGTAGTCACAGGACATTTCTCCAAAATGTCCCATTTTATTCCCCTTTCAAGTCTTCCCTCCACCCCTAAGCTCGTGACCCTTTTTTTTTTTCAACACATCTTTCGGCTTCATGGGTTACCTTTGCACATTGTGTCTGAAATACAGTTTGTATCTAAATTCTGGTGAGTTCTGTCTCCTGCTGGGACTCAGCACGCACGCACCTGTTCTCTAGGATGCATCTGCGCCGGCTCTCTTAAATTTAAAGGGCCAGTGCGCCCTAACGTCCAATAATGTTTCACCTGCCCCTTTTTAATTTCTCCTCTTCCTGCTTGCATTGCCACCTCTTTGGTGTTATTGAGGATCCTGACTTGCGGCGG
Source organism: Phyllomedusa bahiana (assembly GCA_025379985.1). Taxonomy (NCBI): domain Eukaryota; kingdom Metazoa; phylum Chordata; class Amphibia; order Anura; family Hylidae; genus Phyllomedusa; species Phyllomedusa bahiana. Next base: position 73,424 of record JAODAL010005427.1, on the reverse strand, counting down.
GCTCTGCTGAACACTTAGTTACTTAGACTCTGCTGTCTGGCGTGGCTTACACCATTGCTTGCGGTGGTCCAGTAAATCCTCCTCCTTCCTTGACATATATATATATATATATATATATATATATATATATATATATTATTTTATTTTTTTTTTTTTATTTTTTTTTCATATAATCTATAACAGTGGGAATGATGGGAGTTGTGGTTTCCCAACAGCTGGAGGGCCGCAGTTTGGGGATGCCTGTAGTGGAATGTTAAGTAACCCTTGGTCATGGGGGATATAAATATTGAGGAGCATTAAAGTGTCAAGTCAAATCTTAGAGAAATGTCATGGCTTAGTTGTATATGCCTGCTCTCCTATTATGTCCATAATTTTTTGGCATTATATTTTTTAGCATGGGATACAGATTTACTATAAAATTCATAGAATATATTTATATTTCATTTTATAGCATGTAATCCCAGTCTATAAAAGTTAATTCTCTTGACTTGTTGAAAGTGAAAGTTTTGTAACATTTTACTAAATATATACTCCAAATAGTCCCTTAATATAAATTTGAAAAAGTTCAAAGGGGTTGTTCCATTGCGACAACCCTTGTCCATGAACTTATTGGATCATGAGGATACCATAGAAAGGTCTCCAGCTCAGGACCCCTTCTATAACCCATAGTTTAGAATTGCTAACAAGCTGTGGCTTTATCTCTTGTGGACTCAAGACTGAAGCTGCTACAGAAGAAGACCATAGCTGTTTGCTGGTGGTCTCAGAAGTAACACCAGTTTATCATGGTAATGGCTCCTATTAAAATTACTGTCTGTTAAGAGATGTTCAGTGATGCTATGACTAAGAGCTAATAGCGACTTGAAATGTGTCAGCTACTACTACCTGTGCAATTTTCCACATTAAGTACTATTTTTCTGCACCATTCAAGGATCATATTCACGTGAGTTGCTGCTGGCGTCCTTTTTGACTTGAGTTGCTGTGATACACCTCCAGAGTGTAAGCCGTGCAGCTTTGCGTCATTCACGTGATGAGCTGGCTCTTCTTTTTGTTTTTTCTGTTAAGAGATGACCCCTTTAATATTATGAACTACAGGTGAGCTCAATCCCCTAATAGATTGTAAGCTCTTGCGAGCAGGACACTCACACCTTGTGTCTCATCTGTAAGTAGCTTTTTTTTCCTGTAATGTCTCTTTTTGTCTTTAATTATACCCTCTAAATTGTAAAGTGCTGCAGAATTTGTTGGCGTTATATAAATAAAGATTATTATTTATATTCCCCACTAATGTCTTCTAAATGCTGCCAGTATAATGCAAATATGAAGGCATCTTAACTGTTTCTCCATACACCTATATGGCATTAAAGTGCTTACGGGACCGTGTCTGAGATTCTCTCTGGATTTCGAAGTCGTTTCACAAAGAATACAGGCGGTCCCCAACTTACAACATTTCGACTTACATCATACTTGCCAACTTTTGAAAGTGGAAAAGTAGGAGATCAAAGAGGGCGGCGTGCGTAGCACGTTGTGGCAAAAAAATTGCATGGACACGCCCATCTTGCTGGTTTGCCATGCCCCTTCAAAAAAGCCACACCCACTCCACCTAACTGCATAACGGCTTTGGAAGAAAGCCAAGTAGATGCCCCCTCTAGCCAGGCAGTGCCCTTATAGCCAGGTATTAGCCACCAATAACCAGGTAGTGCCCCTTACAGGCAGGTAGATGCCCCTTGTAGCCAAGTAGATGCCCCCTTGCAGCCAATTAGATGCCCCCTTATAGCCAGGTAGATGCCCATTTGTAGCCAGGTAGATGCCCCCTTTGTAGCCAGGTAGAGCCCCCATTGTAGCCAGGTAGTGCCCCTTTTGTAGCCAGGTAGAGCACCCATAGTAGCCAGGTAGAGCCCGCTTTGTAGCCAGGTATAGCCCCCTTTGTATCCAGGTTGTGCCCCCTTTGTAGCCAGGTAGAGCCCACATTGTAGCCAGATATTGCCCCATGTAGCCAGGTAGAGCCCCCTTTGTAGCCAGGTAGAGCCCCCATTGTAGCCAGGTAGAGCCCCCTTTGTAGCCAGGTAGATGCCCCCTTTGTAGTCAGGTAGAGCCCCCTTTGTAGCCAGGTAGATGCCCCCTTTGTAGCCAGGTAGAGCCCCCTTTGTAGCCAGGTAGAGCCCCCATTGTAGCCAGGTAGAGCACCCATCGTAGCCAGGTAGAGCCCCCTTTGTAGTCAGGTAGAGCCCCCTTTGTAGTCAGAGAGCTGCCCCCTGTTGCGCGATGTAGATGCAACCTTTGTCGTCAGATGCCCCCTTTGTAGTCAGGTAGAGCCCCCCTATAGCTATTAAAAATAAAATAATAAAAGCCACTTACCTCACCAGGCTCCCTGCAGCAAGGCCAGGTCCAAACATCTCCCAGCCGACAGACTCAGCGTCGCAGGGGGAGTGAGTGCAGCCGCGCGTCACACCCCCTGCGACATTGAGGTGTATGTACAGCGCACACCGTCGCTATACATACAGGAGGGGAAGGGAGGAGGGGAACGATCCCTCCTGCCTCCTCCCTGCACAGTGAGACTCGCCAGGTGGGTGAGCGGCCGCTGCGGCCGCTTCACCTGCCTGTAGGAATGGCCCGGCAGTGGGAGGTTTGGCAACTCTGCCGGGGTGGCGGGGGGTGACCCCCATTAGAGGGACCCCCCCCACCAAAAACGGGAGAGTTGCCATGTATGACTTACATCCGTCCCCTAGTTATAAATAGAGACTGATGGGGCGTGGCTTAGTGGGCTGACTTCACCGTCTGAGTCACGCCCCATAATAACATCACAAGTCTTCCTCTGCCCACCATGTCTTCTGGATGGCACAGAAAAGCAGCTCTTTTTTAACTTCCACCTGGCATATGCTGGGAACTGCACGTGTGTTCTTACTGCTAGACCTCCATTTCTCCCCAGCTACCTCCAATGCAAAATATAGCATTGTACTGTAATGGCACCCATACAATTCGTACATATGTAGTATGCTGCCAATTTTAGCTGTGGAACTACAAAGGCCACATGTATGAAAACCGTTTAGGTCTACAACTCACTTTGTTGCCCATAGCAACCAATTAGAGCACCCCTTTCATTTCATATTGTGCGCACACAAAAGAGCAGGGCTGCTCAGATTGGTTGCTATGGACAACAAAGTGAGTTTTAGACCTAGACCATTTTCAGACATGTGGCCCCAAGTGTCAACATTCCACACCTCATATGTACTAATTGTATGGGTGGTGATTAGCACATGGGTTTAACATGTGCTGCTGTTTCATGCAGGGGCTTATAGTTCCATGTTCCACAGCAGCTAGTGGTTGTGGAACTACAAGTGCCAGTATGCCACAGCAGAATATGAGAGACAGAAAGTAAGGTGAAATCTTCTTAACATGGACACAGACAGCTAAACACACTTTAAAACCCTAAACTGCACTACACAATCCAAAACGAAAAAAAAAAAAAATTTTTTGTGCTGGAGTTACATTAAGAGATTGGGCTAATTCAATCTCAATAAACACATCGATTCGGAGTCACTTCACGACACTTTCTCCGACAAAATTCGCTTCGTTCCGTAATTACTTACTTCGGCACTAATCGCGTTAAAACGCAGCTATTTCCGGCTGCACAGAGCCTTGCAGGGTGCTGTAGAACGTTGTGCCATGCTTAAATAAGCAGTAGGAAGCTTGGTTTGGTCCTTCATACAATGTTGTGTTTTAGTATGACACGCAGATGACTGCCAGCCGCTTTAGAGTCGCTTCACGAAAAACATTCCCTGGGCACTTAAGAGGGCAAAAACTGACAAAAAACTGAAGCGGGAATGTAGCCTGATAAAGGTCATGCCAGCGAAAGCTGGAAAAAAGCAAGCTGAGAGCCTCCGTGGAACATTATGACAAGTGTGGAGGTGACGGCGGCAGCCACAGCAGCTTGATGTCAGACAGTGGCACAATGACATTCGGAGGTGCAAAACAGTAGGAAGCCACAGAATGGCACAATGACTGAGAGCGTAGGTTCACGGCGGCAGCAGCAGGAGGTCTAGGCATGGCACAATGACATTCTGAGTGGCAAAACAGTATTACGGCCACAGAGTGGCACAATCACACAGTGTGGGAGGTCACAACTCAGCAACAAGAGGTCAGGCAGTGGGCACATGACATTCTGGAGGTGGCAAAACAGTAATTAGCCACAGCACATGCACAATCACACAGTGTGGAGGTTCACGGCGGGCAACAGGTATGAGGTCATGCAAGTGGCACAATGACATTCTGGAGGTGGCAAACAAGGAGGAAGCCACAGAGTAGCACAATGACTGAGAGCTGGGGAGGTCAAGGCGGCAGCACATGAGGTCGGCAGTGGCACAATGACATTCAGGAGGTGGCAAAACAGTATTAGGCCATCAGAGAGTGGCAAAATCACACAGTGTAGTGTATCGAGATCACAGACAGCAGCAGCATGAGTCAGGCATTGGGCACAATGAAAATTTCTAGAGGTGGCAAAACAGTATTAGGCCAAGAGTGGCAACAATCACACAGTGTGGAGGTCACGGCGGCAGAGTATGAGGTCAGGCAGTGGCACAATGACATTCAGGAGGTGGCAAAACAGAAGAAGCCACAGAGTGGCACAATTGACTGAGAGCGGAGGTCACGGCGGCAGCAGCATTACACATCAGGCAAGTGGCACAATGACACAGTGTGTTAGTAGCGCGATTGTGCTGTGCTCTAGCCACAGCAGCAGCATGAGGTCAGACATGTAGGGCACGAATGACAACAGTGTGGATGTCACGGCAACAGCCACAGCAGCAGCAGCATGGGTCATAGAGTGGCACAAATGACAGAGTGTTGAGGTGGGTTGGCAATACAGTCCCTGGGTAAAGATGGTGGTAGGCAGATGGAGAAAACCTGGAAGCAGATGTGTGGCATCAGGGCGCGGGGTGGTCGGCATCAGAATAAGTGGCTGAGGCAGGTAGTTTGAACCCAGGACTGACGCCTAAGGCATTGGTGTGTGGAAATCCTGGCCGATCACACGCCTGATTCATCTTGACAAGGTCAGTCATTCCACAATTTCCCCGTTGACAAGCGGGTTCTCCTTGGGGTAACGATGGCCCCGCCGCACTGACACCCCGCTCGTGATGCCACACTATACTTGGCCGGGCGCAGGACAGCTTTTACTCCACTGCAAACCGGCAAGTTGCGGCACACAACCAGTTTGGCTACCCATAGTCCCAGGGCGGATCTTCTAACTGATGTGGCAGAGTGCTGTCCAAGTAGTCCACAAACAGATGGTACCGGGACTGCTCCAGGTCCTGCGCTGCTCGCTGCTGCTCTGGGCGACTCCCTTCCTCACTAGGCGGTGAAGGAAGCTGCACTCCTCTGGGGCAGTGACTCCAGACTTTAGGTTAACACTGATGGAGCTGGTACTGCTCCTACCCACCCCCCCCCCCGCCTTCCCCCATCAGCCGCGGAGAATGCGTGAGCGCTGAGGAACCCCCCGGTCAGACCTGTCAGAGGAGGGACGATGCAGCACATAGGCACGCAGGCGGCCCCACTGATTACGGAGAATTTCCCTATAAGTATTTGAGTTTGTCTCCCTCTCAATAGCTGGGAAAAAGGCTCCAATTTTTTGGACCGGTAGCGAGGGTTTCAATAGGGTGGAGAGCCATAAGTCAGTCCCCTCTGCCGATTGCTGACTATTCGGCTGTCCACTAGCCAGCAAATAAGCAAGCTGCGGGCCATCTGCACAAGTGACTCAGAGGGGCTCCCTGCCTCCATTTCCACTGTATACTGCCACTGTTCTTGGGGGATCTGCCTCAATCTTCCTTCATCTCCATCCCACCTCCTCCGCTGCACCTGCTCCTCCCTCTCTGTCATCCTGGGTAGAAAATCCACTCATTCACCAACAATGCGTCTGCTCCAATGTCCTCCACCTCCTCCTCCATTTCAGTCCCCACCGTACTCATGTGGCCTACAATGAGTTTGCCACGAGGAATGGGGGCGGGGGGGGGCGGGGGGGGCCAGGGGGGGGTGGGGGGGGCGGGGGGGGGGGGGGGGGGCCGGGATGGGGGGGGGGGGGGGGGGGGTAGGGGGGGGGCGGGGGGGGGGCATGGGGGGGGGGGGGGGGGGGGGGGGGGGGCTAGGCGTGTGGGGGGCACGAGGGGGGGGGGTCGGGGGTGGGAGGGGGGGTAGGGGGCTGGGGGGGAGGGTGAGTTGGAGTGGGGGGCATGGGGGGGGGGGGGGGGGGGGGGGCGGGAACAGGTGCCGGCGACGTGTCAATAACGTGGCCGTCCGAGTTTGGCCTCAACAATCGGCAAGGGTGTCCCTAAGCATGTGCTGCACTGGCTGACTCAAAGTTACACAGGGGGGTACTCTGTCTGCCTGATAATCAAAAAATCGTAATGCCTTTCTCTCTGTTCATACAGTTCGTGAGCCGCGCGATGAACAATGATGGGCAGGGAGGGGGATGGAATTCAGCGGGTGGAGAGACATCGCATATCCATTGGTGGTTGGGGAGGTCGCTGATGTGTAGCATGCCCGCTGCAACTTGAGGAGGGTGTTCCTGGCTTTGTACTGAATGGATAAAGTGCATGCATACAGTTTCCTGGCCCATTTTCAGAATGTTCTGAAGATCGGTGGAAACCTTCAGGAACCTTTTCACAACCAATGTACACACACACATGCCCATGCAGGGCGCATGGACCATCCCCTCCTCGGTGCGCGCGGACACCATGGTTACTCCCATCGTCCGTCACCATGGTTCCGATTTGCAGTTGGCAACGGAAAAGGCCACACATCATTTCTTGCTGCATGACGCCGGAGCAGTTATGTTCCTCCCTGTGTGACTTCGTTCGCCGAGGCAGCCAGGTGTAGACACTGCGTGACACCACTGAGGCCCCTACACATTGGGTATGATGGAGCAGGTACTTGTTGGAGCTGAGATGGTGGTTGGTGGTGGAGGAGGATGAGGCGGACATTGGCGCAGGTGCAGCAGTTTGACAACGTGGAGGAGAAAGCGGCGTCTCCTGTCCAAGTTGTTTGGTGTGCCTGGGCTGGAAGCAACATTCAACCCAGTGGGCCGAAAAGGACATGTACTGGCCCTGACCGTGAGTACAAGCTCCAGACGTCCGCGCTGCCCGTGCACAGGGGGAGACAGGGAAGCGGCGAGGGGGTAGGGGACTCAAGGACTGAAACCCACCTTCTGTTCCTACATATTTAGAAGTGCATGGTACTTGCCTTTTTGGAAAAGAAATTATACGGCTTTTGAACCTCTCCATCTCGGCTCGGCACAACCATTAGTTCTCTGAACGGTGCAGAGTCCATCCATTTGGAAAGGGAGGGACTGCAGTACCAACACTTGGACAGGAGCACCACGGTCAGCTGCTGCACCTTAAATGGTTGATGCATACTGTTGTCTCTTTGCAATCGCCTCGCTGAACGACTGCTGTGCCATGAGTAGCGAGGAGGCAGGAGCATCACTGGACCGGGAGGATGATGTCAAAGAGAAACAAGCTAAGCTCTCCCTTCTCAGATGTCCGTAGTGGCCTGACTGGCTGCAAATGGCTGCATAGCCACTGGGTGCTGCTTGCTGCATCTGTTGCTGCTGCGGCAGGAGACCATCACATCTGAGCCACGTGAGACTCCCAGGCCACCGGATGGTGACGTGCTGCATGTGTTTGACGCAGGGCCTGTGGTGCCAACGTTTTAGCTCCCTGGCCACGCTTCACTTTCTGCCCACAGATTCTACATATACCCATATTCGGCTCCTTCCTGTGTCTTAGCAAAGAACTCTGCCGACACCGCCGAGTATCGATTTAACCGGCCAACGCTCCGCACTGATTGACTACTTACTGCCCGCCGCTGCTGCCTCATCGCTGAGCCCCTGTGCTGCTACTTTCTTGGACCAGCGAAGCGGTTTTTTACCCCGTTGGCCGCGTTAGGCTCCCCTCCCGACCTCCACACTGCCTGCCTATCCTGCAGACTCACTGGCCCACATGACCCACTTTCTGCTGCGCTGCTGCCTGACGCGCAAGCTGACGCCCACTCTCCCTGACGATGATGAAGCCCTTGCTCACCCCGCCCCAACCCTGCGTCGGGCACACATCATACATCTATTTGTGTTTCATCGTACACTAGCAGTCCTCATCACCGGTCTTTTGGTATGCCGAGGCTGACCTCTCACAACTGACCTCCCAATGCCACTCCTCCACATCTATACTTTGCCGCAACTGCAAAAGAGCGCGATATTGGCCCCATTCCCATCGCTGCCAAGTAGCTCTACTGCCCCTCCTCAAATTGTTCATCCTCGCTATATAGTGGCGCTGAGCCCGACCACAAAGTAGATCTCTGGCTGAGGAACCGGATGGGACAGAGGCGTGGCTGAGGACAGATGAGGGCCGCTGAGCCCGCTCCCGGCAGGCCAACTAATGGTTGTGTCTGAGTTTCCCACCGACTCTTGGGCTGGGGGTTTGTCAGATGTCATCCTGGGAGGAAGAAGGATGACCTAGGTCAACCCAATCAAGAACCCATGGGTTGGCTGAACAACACACGGCCGCTAGATGACACAAGCAGTTTTGTGGCCCTCACCGCAGTGACCCCAGCTGCGACGTCCCCATGACAGTTGCTGTCTGCAGACCGGGCCTCGTTTACCAGGAATGTTTGTGGCCACTAGCCACTCGCAGTGTGCATAGCCCTGCCCACCTCTCTGTTCTGACATACTGTTTTGGTTTTCTAAAATGTACAGAACACTGTTTGATGATGATTATCTGTAATATGATAAATATAACCAAACCCTGTTTTTGACTCCAAAAGAACCCGTAACAAGCTTGGGTAACCCATTGGATATAAATTGCGCTCCACAATGCCAAGAAAAAAATTTTTTACTTGTATGTGTCGTTTTAAAAACACTGTGTGTTTTTACTAAATGTAAAAGCACACACAGTCTTAATTTACCTTCGGACATGTATTAGGCTACAGGAAAAATGTATATATTTTGGCGTTGTAAAAAGACGTTTTTATTTTTGTCAGCACACCAGCATAAACAACGCTTTGAATAACCCCTGGATGTAAATTGCGCCAAAGAAAATTGAGCCGCGACAAACTAGTAAGCCTTTGTAGCGTGTTACAATATGCGTGTTTTCTACGCCACACAACAAGAATTAAGGGGGGGTACAGTTGTAATTAACTTGCTTGTGAATTAGCTACAGGAAAAATTTATATAATTTGACGTTGAAAAAGACGGGTTATTTTTTTGTCAGCACACCACAAAACGACGTAATTAACCCCTGGATGTAAATTTGCGCCAAAGAATTGAGCACACAAACTATAAGCTGTGTAGCGTGTTAAAATTGAGTGTTTTCTACGCCACACAACAGAGGATACAGTTGTAATTAACCTTTGCTTGTGAATTAGGCTACAGGAAAAATGTATATATTTTGGCGTTGAAAAAAGACGGTTAATTTTTTACAGCACACCAGAAAAACAAACGCTTAATAACCCCTGGATGTAAATTGCGCCAAAAGAAATTGATCCGCCACAAACTAGTAAGCTTTGTAGCGTTTTACAATTGCGTGTTTCTACGCCACACAACAAGAGATACAGTTTAATTACCTTTGCTTGTGAATTAGGCCTCCAGGAAAACTTTAATATATTTTGCGTTGAAAAAGAACGGTTTCTTGGGGGTCAGCACACCATCAAAACAACGGCTTAATAAAACCCCTGGATGTAAATTTGCGCCAAAGAATAGAGCCACACAAAATAGTAGCTGTTGTACGTGTTACAAATTGCTTGTTTTCTACGCCACAGCAACAAGAGATACAGTGTAATTAAACCTTTGGCTTGTGAATTAGCCTACAGGAATAAAATTATATTATTTTGGCGTTGAAAGAGACGGTTTCTTGGGGTCAGCACACACCACCACAAAACAACGCTTAAATAGACCCCTGGATGTAAATTGCGCAATAGAATTGAGCAGCCAAAAAAGAAGTGGTAATTTTGTATTGAAAAAGACGCTGTTCTTAAATGAATACAACAGGAACTGGCTTAGATCCCACTTGGATAATTGAATGTATATGCAGCTGCAGTGGACGCACACTGATTTCGATCCAATACCCCACAAAAAATTAGAAAATAGAACATTAAGAGAACAGCTCTGAGACAAAAAGCTGAGACACCAGCAAAAAAATCGCTGTATAAAAATCAGTTCTTCAGTAATAGCTATCAACCGCGCAGCACCTTCCCCCTGATACACCAGATATAGGAGTGTGAGCTCCCGGCGTCGCCCCGGACCTTATATAGTGCGGTGACTCACAGGAATCCCCCGCCGGTCTCTCTGATTGGCTTCATCTCTGCACATGTCATGCAGCTATGCCCTTCTTCCTCCCAGAGTGCTTTGCCCCATGTAGCGCCATGTGCTCGCCACCATTTTTATTCAATCAAAAGCACACTTTTCTCCCCGCGCCAACAACTCGTTCACCCGAATACCCAAGTTCGACTATCTTCGTTCCGAACGAAGTTTTCCTAGAAATATCAAAACGAATTCCACTTTCGTTAGAATCGATTCGCCCAACTCTATTTACATTAAAAAATATACCCTATTCTGACTTACATACAAATTCAACTTAAGAACAAACCTACAGTCCCTATCCCGTACATAACCCAGGGACTGCCTGTATTATATTCTGGCCATGTACTTCATACCCCAGAGGGCTAGGTTTAATCACATTGCTATCTATACAAACACTTTATCTGATGAATCACATCACAATCTAAATGTGGTGGACCTACAGCAATACAGCAATATCAGGGATATTGGTTCTCTGAGATGAATTTACCTCCCACCCCCTACCCCCCCCCACAAGCACTATCAACTCTGCCTAACAGCCCCACCCAGATAAAATGTACATTTTTGTAAATTATATAGTGCAGCATATAAATGTTAGCTACACCAACATAAACATTACATTCAGGGTGAGGTTAGTAGCGTTTACAAAATAAAATACTCCTCACCAGAGCTGGCCAAATGCTGCATTTATGACTGTGGGATACACATTACATCAGCAAGTAAGCCTTACATGCTTTCTTACTGTATCCCTGTCTTTATATGTATAACCTTTCACATCAGCTGTTCATATCATCTATATCCCTTGTACTGCAGTAACAGTTAAATTCATCTTTTAACCTTGGAACACTCTCTTTATATAAAAATGGTGTAAAGTAGAGATGGGCGAAATCGATTATTAACGAAGTGGAATCGTTAGAATTTCAGGAAAACTTCGGTTCTAACGAAGTCGACACTTTGTGGTACTTCGTGTGAACGAAGTGTGCTTTTGATGATAAAATGGCTGTCGAGCACATGGCGTTACATGGGGCAAAGCACTCTCTGGGAGGAAGAAGGGCATAGCCTGCATGACATGTGCAGAAGATGAAGCCAAATCAGAGACCGGCGGGATTCTGTGGACGTCACCGCACTATATAAGACCCGAGCGCAGCCGCTGGAGCTCACACTCCTCTCACTGTACTGACCAGGGAAGGTGCTGCTGCGTGTATAGCTGCTTTCTGAAGAACATGATTTTACACAGCGATTTTTGTGGGTGTCTCAGCTTGTCTCAGAGACTGTTCTCTGAATGTATCTATTTTATGATTTTTGGGGTATTTGGATCTGAAAATCCAGTGTGCGTCCCACAGCAGCTGGCATACATTCAATATCCAAGTTGGGATCTAAGCCAGTTCCTGTTGATTCATTTAAAGAAACAGCGTTTTTTACAAACAAATACACTTCATTTTTGCTGCTCAATTCTATTGCGCAATTTAACATCCAGGGGTTAATTAAGCGTTGTTTTGCTGGTGTGCTGACAAAAATAAACCGTCTTTTTCAAAGGCAAATATATATATTTTTTTTTGTAGCCTAATTCACAAGCCAAAGTGTTATTACAAATTTATCTCCTTGATGTGTGGCGTAGAAAATACGCCATTGGTAACAACGCTACAAAGCTACTAGTTTTGTGGGTGGCTCAATTCTATTGTGCGCAATTTACATCCCATGTTTAGATTAGCGTTGATTTGCTGGTGTGCTGACCTAAAAATAAACCTCTTTTTCAACAGCCAATATCATAATTTTTTTTTGGTATCCTAATTCACAAGCAAAGAGTTAAAATTACAATTTTATCTCTTGTTGTAGTGGCGTAGGAAATGACACCATTGGGTAACAAGCTACAAAGCTACTAGTTTGTGGTGGCTCAATTCATGCGCAATTTATACATACCACGGGTTAATTAAGCGTTGTTTTTGCTGTGTGCTGACAAAAATAAACCGTCTTTTTCCAACGCCAAATATATATAATTTTTTTTTGGTACCTAATTCACAAGCAAAGGTTAATTACAATTTTATCTCTTGTTGTGTGGCGTAGAAAATACGCCATTGTAACACGCTACAAAGCTACCAGTTTGTGGTGGCGCAATTCTATTGCGCAATTTACATCCAGGGGTTAATTAAGCGTTGTTTTTTGTCTGGTGTGCTGACAAAAATAAACCGTCTTTTTCAACGCCAAATATATATTTTTTTTTGTAGCCTAATTCACAAGCAAAGGTTAATTACAATTTTATCTCTTGATTGTGTTGGCGTAGAAATTACTACCATTGTAACACGCTACAAAAGCTACTAGTTTGTGGTGGCTCAAATTCTATTGCGCAATTTACTCTCAGGGTTTTTTTAATTAAGCTTGTTTTTGCTGCTTTGCTGACAAAAATAAACCGTCTTTTGTCCAACGCCAAATATAAATATTTTTTTTGGTTAGCCTAATTCACAAGCAAAGGTTTAATTACAATTTTATCTCTTGTTTGTGTTTGCTAGAAAATACGGCCATTTGTAATACGCTACAAAGCTACTAGTTTGTGGGTGGCGTCAATTCTATTCGCAATTTACATCCAGGTGTTAATTAAGCATTGTTATGCTGCTGTGCTGACAAAAATAAACCGTCTTTTCAGCACACACGCCGAAATATATACATTTTTCTTGTTAGCATAAATTCACAAACAAGCGAAGGTTAATTAAGCCTGTTTTGTGCTTTTACATTTAGTAAAAACACACAGTGCTATGTAAACGTCACATACAAGTAAATTTTTCCAGGCATTTGGTGGAGCGCAATTTATATCCAAGGGTTACCCAAGCTGTTTACTCGGTTTTTCATGTATGGGAAGTCAAAAACCGGTTATATTTATCATATACAGATAGCTTCAAATCAAACAGTGTCTGTACATTTTTAGAACAAACAGTATGTCAGACAGAGAGTGTGGCAGGGCTCTCAACTGCGAGTGGCAGTGGCACAAACATTTCTGAAACTGGCCCAGGCCTGCGCACAGCAAGGGACGTCGCAGCATGGGTCACTCCGGTGAGCACAACTGCCGCTGTCATCTAGCGGCCGTGTGTTGTTTCATCAACCCAAAGGGTTCTTGATTGGTTGAACTAGGTCATCCTCTTCCTCCCAATGACTCTGACAACCCCCAGCCAAGAGTCGGTGGGAACCTCAGACACAACACTTAGTTGGCATGGCCCGGAGCGGGTCATCGCCCTCACCTGTCCTTCAGCCCGCCTCTGTCCCATCCAGTTCCCCTCAGCCAGGGATCTACTATGTGGTCTGGGCTCAGCGCCACTATATGAGCGAGGATAACAATTTGAGGAGGGCAGTCAGCAGCTACTGGGCAGCGAAGAAATAGGGGCAAATCCCCACAGCTTTCTGCATGTAGGCGGCAAAGTATAGATGTGGATGATGTGCATGGGAGGTCATGTGGTGAGAGGCACCTCGGCTTACCAAGACCGTTGATGAGGACAGTTTGACGATGAAACACAAATAGATGATGATTAGCGTCGCATAGTCCACTCATGCGGAGCGTTGGCGGTAAAATCAGCTACTCGGCGGTGTGGCAGTTCTTTGCTAAGACACCGGAGAGCCGAATATGGCTATATGTACGAATCTGTGGGCAGAAGTGAAGACGTTGGCCAGGTAGCTAACGTTGCACAACGGCCCTGCGTCAACACATGCAGCGTCACCATCCGGTGGCCTGGGAAACGTGGCTCAGATGTGGTGGTCATCCTGCCGCTGCAGCAAGCTGCACGGCCAGTGGCAACGCATGCCATTTCAGGCCAGTCAAGGCTCCACCACCTCTGCAGAAGGCAGCTGTATTCTCTTTGACATCCTCATCCCGGTCCAGATGCTCCTGCTCCTCGCTACTCATGCGCCAGCAGTCGTTCAGAGAGGCGATGTGTAAAGAGACAACTGTATGCGTCCAACCATCCAAGAGGTGCACAGCTGACGTGCTCCCGTCCAAGTTGTTGGTACTGCAGTCCCTCCCTTTCCAAATGGTGGACTCGGCACCATTTCAGAGAACTAATGGCTTGTGCCGAGCACGAGATGAGATTCCCAACCGTAATTTCTTTTCCAAAAAGGGCATACCAGGCACTGCATAAAATATGTAGAACAGAAAGTGGTCACGTCCTTGAGCTTTATCGGTTTGTTCCAAGGTACCGGCAAGCGGCGTACGTCTGGAGCTGTAACACGTCAGGGCCAGTACATGTCCTTTACGGCCCACTGGGTGAATGTGCTTCTGCCAGGCACACCAACAACTTGGACAGGAGACGCCGGCTTTTCTCCTCACGTTGTCAAACTGCTGCTCCTGCGCCAATGTCCGCTTCCTCCCCTCCTCCACCACCACCACCATCTCAGCCTTCCACAAGTACTGCTCCATCATACCCACATGTGTAGGGCACAGCGGTTTCACGCAGTTTCTACACCTAGCTTCCTCGGCGAACGAAGTCACACAGGGGAGGAACCTGCTCCGCGTCATGCAGCAAAGAAATCGATGTGTGGCTTTCTCCGCCCAACAGCAAATCGGAACCATGGTGACGGACAATGGGAGGGAACATGGTGTCCGCGCTGCACCGAGGAGGATGGTCCATGCCCTGATGGCGCACGTGTTCAATCTGGTTGTAATAAGGTTCCTGAAGTCATCCACGATCTTCAAACATTCTGGAAAATGGCCATGAAACTGTGCATGCAACTTTAATCCATTCGTACAAAGCCAGGAACACCCCCCTCGAGTTGCAAGGGGCAGCAGACGGCCTCCCCAACACGCTCTGATATGCGATGTTTCCACCCGCTGAATTCCACCTGCACATGTTGGACCACTGTATGAATAAACAGAGAAAGCCTTAACGTTTTTTTGATGATCCAGCAGACAGAAGACTCCCCCTGTGGTAACTTTTGAATGTCAGCCAGGTGGCAGCTCATGCGTGACACTGCCGTTTTTGAGGCCATGTCGAGGAGGCCACGTTATTTGTCAGTCGCCAGGACCCCTACGGGATGAATAACGTCAATCCCTGCTTTCATGTCCTGGAACAGATGCTGAAAATCTTCTGTGCAGGGATGGAGGATGGAGGCGACTACATCTCGTGGCACATGAGTCCGGTGGGGCTGAAATGGAGGAGGAGGAGAGGACTTGGAGCAGAAAGCATTGTCTGGTGAAATGAGTGGATTTTCTACCCAGGTGACAAGAGAGGAGGATCAGGAGCAGCTTGAGGAGTGGATGGAGATGAGGAAGACGTGCAGATGACTCCCAAGCACACGTGGCAGTATACAGTGGAAATCGGAGGCAGGAGCCCCTCGTAGTCACTTGTGCAGATGTCCCGCAGCATGCTTATTTGCCTGGTATACAGCCGAATAGTCAGCATCCTGCAGAGGGAGACTTTCTGGCTCTCCCACCCTATTTACCTCAGCAACCCGGTCCAAAATGGTGCCTTTTTCCCAGCTATTTGAGAGGGAAACAAACTCAAATACTAGAAGGGAAATCCTCCGTAATCAATTTGCCAGCTGCCTATGTGCCGGCATCTACCCTCCTCTGACAGGTCTGACCGGGGGTTCCTCAGCGCTCACGTACTACATGGCCGCGGCTTGCTGGGGAAGGTGGGGGAAAGAGCAGTACCAGCACCAGTCAGCAGTAACCTAAGTCTGAGTCACTAATGACAGCATCCTTCACCCGCCTAGTGAGGAGGGCAGTCCACCAGCAGCAGCAGCAGCAGACATGGAGCATTCCCTGAACCAACAGCTTGTGGCCTACTAGGACAGCACTCTGCCACCCCAGTTAGAAGAACCGCTCGACTACTGGGCCGCCAAACAGGATGTGTGGCCGCAACATGCCGAGTTTGCAGTGGAGAAGCTGTCCAGCCCGGCCAGTAGTGTGGCATCAGAAGCGGTGTTCAGTGCGGCGGGGCCATCGTTACCCAAGAGAACCCGCTTGTCCACGGAAATGTTTGAACGACTGACATTTGTCAAGATGAAGCAGGCGTGGATCGGCCAGGATTTCCACACACCAATGCTTAGAACTGCGTCAGTCTGGTTCAAACTACCCTGCCTCCAAGCCAATATTCTGATGCCGGCCACCCGCCTGATGCCACACATCCTGCTGATGATTTCTCATCTTGCCTACCACCGTCTTTACAGGGCTGGTATTGCCACCCACCTCAACACTCTGTCATTGTGCCACTCTAATGTGCTCATGCTTGCGCTGCTCGGTTTGCTGTTTCCGTGACATCCACACTGTGTCATTGTGCACTCTGCGGCCTGGTACGTTTTGCCACCTGCCAAAATGTCATTGTGCCACTCTCTGACCTCATGCTGTTGTGTCCCTGTCATCACCTCCACTCTCTGTTCATTGTGCCACTGCCCTGACCTCACGCTGCTGCCGCCGTGACCTCCGCTCTCATCATTGTGCCGCTCTGTGGCCCTAATACTATTTTGCCACCTGCGAATGTCATGTGCCACTCTCTGACCTCATGCTGCTGAGCTGTGACCCTGTCGTTGCCATCCACACTGTGTCAAATTGTGCCACAGTCTGACCTCATGCTGCTGATGTGGCTGCTGCCAGTGCCCATCCACACTTTGCAATTGTGCCACTGACCGACCTTATGCTGCTGCTGTTTGCTCCTGCCGTGCCCTCGCACACTGTGTCATTGTAATCCACTCTTTGGCCTGACCCTTTTTTTGCCACTCTCCAGAATTTGTCATTGTGCCACTAGCCTGACCTCATCTGTGGCCACCGTGACCTCCACACTGTGTCATTGTGCCACCTGCGCCCTGGTACTGTTTTGCCACTTCCAGAATGTCCATTGGTGCCACTGTCTGACCTCATGCAGCTGTGGCTGCCGCCGCACGTCCACACTCTGTCACTAATGTTGCCCACCCCTGAGCTCTCAGTTTTGTTTTTTTCCAGCTTTTGCTGCCATGACGTTTTATCATTGTTACGTTCCTCCTTCAGTTTGTTTTGGTCATGTTTTTGCCCCCATAAGTGCCCAGTGCATTTTATATTGACTCGATTCTAAGAGCGGCGCCAGACATGTGCGAGTCATACAAAAACACAACATTGTATGAAGACCAAACCAAGGCTTCCCATGGCATAATTAAAGCATGGCACAACGTTCTACAGCACCCCTGCAGGCCTCTGGCAGCCTGGAAATAGCTGTTTTTTAACGTGATTCGTGCCGAAGTAATTCGGACCGAAACGAATTTTGTCGGAAAATTCGGCGAAGTGACCGAACCGAATTTTTGAGAAATTCGCCCATCTCTAGTGTAAAGCACTTAAGTACATTAGAGTAAAATTAACTGCATTTATTAAGTGGCACATAGCTCAGTGCATCTTGGCTGCCTTGGCATAAAATGTAATAAATATATTTGACTATTGATGAGTCATTAAACCTCACCCTCTTCACTTATAACTTTTGAAAAATAACAGAGCACAAAGTTGCCAATTATAGTGCAGATACATCACACTCCAAAATTGGGACTTTTTATGAGAAAAAAAAAAACAGTATAAATGGTTTGGTAAAGTCCCAAATAGCATTTCCACACAGTTTGCTTTTAGAGTATACTTTTGACTTGACATATACACTGATCAGCCATGACATTAAAACAGCTGATATGAAAAATATTGACTCTTTAATATATTCATTAATGACCTCACAGAAGGATTACACAGTAAAAATTACAATCTTTGCAGATGATATTAAGCTTTGTAAAGTAACTAACACATTAGAGGATAATGTTTTATTACAAAGGGATATAGATAAGTTGGAGGCCTGGACACAGAAGTAACAGTTGAGGTTAGACAGGTAAATGCAAGGTTAGCAGGGGGAAGGAAAAAACCATTAATCTACATGTTTTAAAAGAAAAACGCGAGAAAAAGTGACATGGAAAGGGCTTTTGGGAAACCCGTGGACAAAAACTTTAATTTTAGCACCATTTACAGCCAGCTGCCAGGGGAAATAGGAATCATGGGTGCATTAAAAGGGGCATAATGCAATGATGAAACATTTTTCTACCCATTTTCAGTACAAATCACTATCAATCACACATGAAAATTTTACAGTTTTTTGCACCATTTACAAGAAAAACATGTAGAGCTTGAACGTTTTAAAGGCGGGGACAAAAATAATAAAGGACTGGGGGAATGCAAAACCCCCGAAGATAGCAAGATTAGGGTTATTTAGTTTTTTAAAAAAAAGAGCTTTTTAGGGACATAAAAACATTTTTTAAATATTTAAAGGTCAAATGAGATCTCCCAAAATTTATTTATACCCACTTTTATCTAGAACAAGGGGCATCCCTACGTCTGAGAATTAAAGTTTTACATAAATATAGAAAGGGATTCTTTACTGTAAGAGTAGTTGACTGTGGGAAATTTCTGCCAAAAAACTTTTCATGGTAATTTTTAAAAACAGAGTTCAAAAAGGGCCTGATGCATTTCTAGAGTGCAATAATTTAACAAGTTATAATGACTAGGATTCTGGAGAAGCGTCGTTGATCCAGGGATTTATTCCAGTTACCAGATTGGAGTCGGGAAGGAATTTTTTTCCCCTAAAATGAAGACAATTGACTTCTACCTCATGGTGGGTTTTATCTTTACTTAGAGCTCAATGGCCGAACTAAAGACTGAACTCAGTAAGAGACAACACAAGCCCCTGTGCTACTTGGGAAAGATAAACAGGTGCAGATAATTGCTGAGCAGTAGCTCACACACCCCTCCACTATGGGGACAATTATATGACAAAAAATGACACATTGAATTGATATCTATTCACACCAGTATGCAGAAAAGCTACAGTATAATACATGAGGAGATTGCACAAATTCAAGAATACGGATAAGACAGTCACTCACACACCTTTTATGTATGAGGAGGGTGGTTTCTGGTATTATAATTGCAAATAGATAAGGCAATACAAAAGTTAAAAATTAATGCAGATACGTGTGGTGCACCATGCTGGCTCAGCAATTACCTGCACATGTTTATCTTTCCCAAATAGCACAGGGGCTTGTGTTGCCTCCTACTGGGTTCAGTTTTTACTCCAGCCATTGAGCTGTAGGTATGGCCTTTGTTGTGTTTTGAGTAAATAATGTCTCATTTTTCTGTGATTTTTCCGTAAAATGTTAGTGTAGTGACCAGGGCTGCCGTCAGAAATTTCGGGGCCCCCTACAGCTAAAACACCTGGGCCCCCCATCAACCCCCCCCCCGGTCAACTCCGCCCCATATCTCACCCATCCGCTCCGACCCCTAACAAACCACGCCCACAACCCTGCCAAGCCAACTCCCAGTAAAAAAAATGCAATCATTGCTACCAATGTGTCTTTGGATTTAGTATCTTGTTTAATTCTACAACATACAGTTTTATATAGCACATACACAATGAGTACTTATACACAAGGGCCATCAAATAACCACTAGCAAGATCAACGTGTGCTCACCACTATATTACTGACCAAACCAGTTTAACCACAGTCCAACTATACAACCTCTAACAATATACATAAGACCCCGAATAGTACCCAGCCACAATCACTTACATATTGGTGACATAAATCACATCACTATGAAGTATACTAGACAACAACCAGCATAACTTAAGGCCAGAAAATACCAATACTAACCACAAAATAACAAAGAACCAAATAATACAGGACAAATCATCGAACCACATAACTCCAAATATGCAGAATAATGGCACAATACTGTTAATCTGAAAATAATCCATCAAAATTTGACCAATATTCAACCTCACCAGTCTATTCAATCGACCCTATCCAAGGGACATGTAATGAAAACTGTCATTGGACCTAAGACTTCTTTTGTTGCTCATAAGGAGACAACCAATTCAGAGCACCACTTACTAATTTTTCCTTACGCACTAATAAAGGCGCTCTGCAGCGGTTGCTAGAGCAACAAAGAAAGTCTTACACCTAGACATTTTTCATACAAATGGTTCGAATAACACAAGTGCACCAGTACAGTTTATATTTAGTGACTCACAGGTTGACGTCCGTATCTGATAAGTCATTCGACTTTCCCTTTTCTTCTCCATTCGTCCTGGACACCAACTCGTCCCTTGCAGAATTCACAACACAAACTCCTGAGACTCATCCCACCTGTACACATCTCCCAATGAACAAACACAAACTCCCATCCATAGTTTCCCCACATAGTAATAATCTCCACCCTTTGGTGCCCGGGTAGACTAGTTTTATAGGGACCCCCATAGGCAAGTACAGATAGTCTGGGAGAAATCGAGTGGCCCATCACAGATGGAAGGAAAATTCGAACAGGAAAAAGGCCTCCAACACATTTCCAGGACCCATGAAGCGGGGCCCCACACAAACATTCAGGAGCCTATGACTAAGGCGGCCCCCACAACCGTCCAGAGGGCACTTGACATGGGGCCCACCCACAAACTTTCAGAGGGTATTTGGGGCCCCACAAACCTACAGAGGGTTTATGGGGGCACCCACAAACAACCTTCAGAGGGTTTATGGTGGCCCCACAAAGCTTCACAGAAGGCTTACTAGGGGGGCCCACAACATTTAGGGGCTAATGGGGGCCCCACAACCTATCAGGTGCCTTATGGGGCCACCCACATCCCCCAGGGCCTTATGGGAAGCACTTCCAACATAACTCTATAGGAGGCCTTATGGGGCCCCACACATCAACCCCAGTGGACCCATGAGGCCCCACAAATTACAGGCCATATGGGGCCCCCCCCACAGGACTGGCAAGTGGCCCGGCGCTAACTGGCCACTTGAGATCACTATGAGCTGCACAGTGCGACTCGCAAAGGAGAGTCCACTCCCCCTCATAAGCGCCGGGACCCCATCCACCCCCCCTCACAATCGAAGTGCCGGACCCACCACTACCATCTCATTTGCACCGACCACTTCCCAGTCCTTGGGGCCCCCCATAAGCCGCCTGTATATTGTCGGGGCCCCTAATAATACTAGTGGACGTGGGACGACCCCCATCAAGTGCCACACTGTAGTTAGTGCATCATGACAATTCAGGGCCGCCTGTTGAACGGGGCCCCCACCAACCTTCAGGGGGTCCCCAAAAAAAACAGTAAATGTGCCATGAATGGGGCCCCACACAAACCTTTCAGGGAAGCCCCACAACATTTAAGGGCCTTGAAAGGGCCCACCACAATAAAGCTAGCAAGGGTCCTTCTGGTGGCCCCCCAAACTACAGGCGGCCTTATGGGGGGACCCCCACAGGACTGGTAATGTGCGCCCAAAGCGCTGCAAGGGTGGAGTGGCAGTGGGACCCGTGCGACAACTAAGGTGGAGAGAGGGACTCCAGCTGCTATTGATGGGAGAATAGCGAGCCCGAACACTTGCGAGTCACAGCAGCACACCACCATAATTGGATCAGCATATCATTAAACTCATTAACATTAACTTTACTTCTTCTTCAGAGCGCGCCAAGATCAGCTCGTGACTGGGCACCGGGCGGCCCCTCCTCCTCCTACCGGGACCGTTTGGCAGGAAGCGCGATCATTTGACATCCAGTTGACAGAGCCCCGCCCCTGCCGTGAGGAAGGAGGAAAGGGGCCACCCGGCTGCCCAGACACGAGCTGCAGCGCTCTGAAGAAGAGTAGTTAAATAATAGAGATCAGTATAGGTGCGCAGCGTGACCGCATCGCCGTGCCCACTCCCCCTCAATAGCGACTGACCCTCCACTCTCCACCTTATTATCGGCGAACACGGCCGCCTGCACTCCACTCTCTGACACCAGCGCCGGGGGTTGCAGCTGGGGAGGTTATATCAATGGTAGAGACAGAAAAAGCCTGCCGGCCTCTTCTCTACTCTCCCATTATAATGCGAAGCAAGGGGGGCGGACTAACACACCTGCCCAGACAGTCCGGCCGGGCCACCCCATTGCTTCACATTCTGGCCAGGGTCCCGGTAACGGGAGTACTGTTTATACCACCACCAAATCGGCGTCCACCTTGGTAGTGACCACACGAAGAAATGAGGATTAGACCTATGACGGGGCTCATGAGCTTTTGATATAGTCTGGCCCTCACCGTATCAACAAATATCTCATATTTAATGTTTTTTCCAGTAATTGTTAATTTTTTCTCGCGCAAAAGGTACTAGAGAGCAGAGAGTGCTGTATTGTTGTGTCGGACTTACCAACAAAGTTGCTTGCAGAAGCCCGCTCCAATCGCAAAATTAGCGTGGAGCGTAATAGCGCTTGTAAGCACGAACATGAGTCCACCACACGTATCTGCATTAATTACAATTCACTATTGTATCGGACCATACTTAAATGAAATTATAATAACCAGCAACCACCCCGCTCTACAAAGAACTGGCTGTGAATCTGGTTTCCCTTATCGCTAATTTTATTGCATTCATTATACCTATAAAGCTTTTCTTGCAGAACTGGTTTGAACAGGTATCAAGTCCAATTGCAGTTTTTTATTTTTACAACTCAATTGTTCCCCTAGTGAGGTGTGTGAGAGCTGACTGATTCACAATTACCTGCACCACTGTTAATCTTTCACCAAGTAGCACAGGCTATGTGTTGCCTCCTATTGCAGGTTCAGCTCTTAGTCAAAGCAATTTAAGCTGTAAGTTATGGCCCCATTGTTATGTTTTTTGAGTAAATAATATAGATCTACACAAAAAATTTGGAGGAATCTCGCAAGAGAACACAAAGCAGCTTGACTTTGATCACTATATTTACTAAAATTTTGCCATAGGCAAAACTTAAATCAATTTAATGTAGGAATAGCTCCTTATCATATATTATCAAGGCTAATTATCTATGATGGATCCATTGACATATTAGGGACGACTGCCCAAATGGAGGCTTGGGATCCCTTATTTGGAGCTAGTAAATTGCATGTAATATTATAAGGCTTTCCTGTTAAACAGTGGTGCTCCAACCCAGACTTGAAACTAGAAACACGGAGTCTATTTCCTTCTTCAGAAGTAGACAAATGGTCTTTAAATGGGTGAGTTAGAAATCAGAGTTTTCTTAAATAGGTATAGAGATTAAGGAGTTATTACATACATAAAAGTTCCGTTATTAGTTTTCACAGATAAGAGAACTGATAGAGTTTATAGTTTGACCATACGGCAAAATATAAATATAATTTGAGTAAATAATGGTCCCATTTTTTCTCTGCGTGATTTTTTTGGGTATTTAACCTTTCTCTGGATCAACAACTTTAGGCACAGAGCATCTTCAAAACTGCGGCCCTCCAGCTGTTGGGAAAACTACAACTCCCATCATGCAATATTATATAATCTACAATCAGTGGGCATGATGGGAGAAGTTGTCTAGTTTTCCAAACAGCTGTAGGGCACGTAGTTTGAGGATGCCTGCATACTGCGCAATAAGGCTGAACCTGGATGGACGTCCTTTTTTTTCAACCATACAACACCTATGTAACTAAGATATACTCTCATGACAGTAGTGGCCAGGTGACTATTAGGCAGAAAGGGGAATAGTTCTTGAAGTTTAATGCGTGTTGGAACGTACTAGAAGGAGACCAAAATATGATGCTAGACTAATTGATCAAAGATCAATCTTAAAATAGCCAGTATTGCGTGGAGTTGTCTTCTCAGGAATGCTGTTGCTTAGACCTTACAAAAGTGGGCATATCATTGACTGGACAACCATTGAACATTTACGTTGGGTCGTGCCTAAAATTTCTGTGACTCATCGGTTAGTCGTCTTCTGCCTCACTCCAACAGAATTGCTGTTGCACAAATTGTTGTAAAAGTTAATGCTGGCTGTAATAGAATGGTGCCAGAAAACACAGTGGAGCGAATCACTTATGCTGTACAAGGGCTGCTGATAAGTCGTTTGGGCTTAACCCAGAAAAAAGTCAAATGAGATGGGAAGATATACGTACATTTATTCCACATGCCTCTCACTGATGTCAACACACTCTACTCCATATTCTCATTCTCAAATACTGATAAGCCTTGCAAAAAGAAAGGAATATCGAATGATGGCCATCAAAGCAGTACATAGCATCAGTAAATGGTGTGAAAATCTGGTACCACTTAGTGTTTTCTTACACAGACTGATAATTCAGAGGTGAGCTAGAATCTGGTGAATAAGGTGGGTCAGGCGTCCACCAGCTGGAGAAGCCTTGCTCCCACCAGTTTTTGTCTCGTGTACGGACAATTAGTGCAGATGATGAGCGGAAGGCTTGACTTGAAGGAAAAAGATGCACCTTATGACGATCCTTGCCCATCGCTTTTTGCGTCCTTCAGAGCTACCACTCATTGGCTCTCAAAAAAGTCAATGTAATCTAATCTACACACTTGATGTTGAAAACCATTTTGAAGGTAGTCCACTAACAAACGCCCTCCTTAATCACCAGAAAGACAACACCTCATTCAGTGGACGATTTTTGCACCCTGAACTTCTTTGTGAAAGAGGAAGAACCACTCGCGTGACCTCCACTCTTTTCACTACTTCAATCTTTGGTTTCATGCGTCTCAAACAAACTTAACACTGCAGGTCTAATCCATTAGTGACCTAGAACCCGCATAACAGGAAGATCATCTTATCAGACACCGGAAACGCAGACAAATGGACTGGGAAGTTTTCACCACAACAATGACTTTTCCTGATTCTGTTTGTCATACTTTTGGGGACCAACTTTGCGATACTTCTTCATGCTTTCAAATGTTTCATTGATAATGACAAACACAAACACATTCACAAGAAATCCACGTGATGACCTGCTCATTCCTTTAGACTGAAAATTCGCCAATTCTCGCAGTATGAGGTTGACTGCACAAGCATAGGATGATCCCCGCAGAGGAAAAAACCAACCACATCTCCTAGTCGTCCAGCTAACTGATTCCTCCTCTCATTGGTCTCTAAAGTTGCCCATTTTAAATCTGGCAACCCAGTTCTTAACTGTAAAATATGAAGGGCAGTTATCCCCCAATGTCTGCGACATACAGTATCAAATAATGGGCAAATAATCCTTACCGGACCTTCATCATTCAGAACCAAGAATATTATATCACTCCTCTGCTCTCATTTGCTGTGAATATAGCTATAGACTACTTGCCATTTTGTTTATCCCCCCCCCGCGTCACCATAATAACTTGTAAGCCATAATAAGCTAACAACACTCACAAAATCATTAGAAAACTATATATTAGAACACATATTGCAGGGGTGAAATAGCGTGTAAAGATCGGCACTATCAAAGTACCTGCATTTTCACATTTTTTCTTCACGTGAAAACTGCGCACTGATGCTTATGTCGATGAGGACAGCTGAAGTGCGCTCATACATGCGTGCAAACTTCTCGACGCCAATACCGAGCTAGGACAGACGCAACTATTGAACATTGGTCTGACCTAGTCAAAGAGCTTTAATGCGCCTCAACTCACTTTGCCCCCCAATCATTCATCTGACATGCTGGTGTTTACGAATGTGGTGCGTCCCATCCCGCCCCAGAACCGCTCACAGCACGACCCCTTCCAAGTTAGGCTCATTAGACATCTGGCGAATCTTCCCTACTGTACTAACACAAAGGAAGGTGCGTCCAACAAGTGGAGTCAGCACAGAAGGCCCAATTAGCTACGTCAGAACAATACCGACGAAAACGCATGCATCAAACATGTTCCCCATAAGAGCTTTCCATGTGATTAACATTACCTTACCCAATAGAAACAAAAAAAAAGAAAACAAAGCTTAACAAGAGACTTATCAAGCAGCCCTCATAAAAATGGTTTCTAGAGCTGTACCCAGTCCTAGGGGCCACATGATTCTAACCAACAAACTCACCCCAGTCCCACTGCCAAAAGCATGTAATTGGGAGCATGTATAACAGAATCTACCAGAAGTAATTAAAGAGAATGTGGTTCCACAGTCTTAAAATTCCACATTATCCTTTTTATCAAGGGCACCGCTGTAATGCATGTACTGTTACACTTACTTCTATCTGGAGATGAGAGGATAGGATATGACATTGTAATGTCTAAAAAAGGAAGTTCTGAGGAATTCAGTGAGATGCTCACAGCAATCTTCTGTGGAAAACCTTGGGTCCCGACATCAACATGTGACTGCTACTCATTGAAAAATATACACCTTCACTCTTGATTCTGAACTCAACCAATTACAACGATCTTAGAATTTTAACGGCTAATTATCACCCATCGCGTGCGGCCGTTACTCCTCCTCTAGCACCGATACACCCTGGCCCCACTTAACCTACAATTTCACCACTGATTTCTATCTATTTATCATCTATGCAGACGAACTGGATAAAGAAGAAACAATTCCATACAGGCCTAACCTTAAATTTAGAGCTACTCTTTCACAACAGAGGTGTAAATTACTGCTCTCATCTTCTAATTAGAAATCCGACCAGATTCTACTGTTTTCTTTGTTCTCCATATTATTTTCTGCACTTTGGGCGCCCTCTGACATAGAACAGTCACTATAATCCAGCGAAACAAAAAAGATTATACAAAACATGCGTTGCTAAAGTATTTTGGCTGGGATTTGAATTCTGACATCAGAAAAATCCAAACTGATATTACTAGTACTCTTGGAAGTTTTTTATTACGTCTTTCTCTAAGGGGCAAATGTTTCACAGTTGACTATTATGCTGGATTCTATAACAATACTTTAGAAAGTATTTCTGCTTTAAAAATTCGACCGCGTCCACAATCATAGAGACATAGCCTATTATGTCGTGAACGGATGGAAGTGGACCGTGGACCAACGCAAAGCGATGGATAGCCTAAGCACGCCAGGAAACGGAACTCTAAGATAGACCCCCGTTTTCACCCGCTGCCCGCCGCAAAGCGGATGAGACTTTGAGCTGCGGCGTGAGAGCTTACAGGTCGTTACCCATTTACGTGACTTGGCTTGCGATTGGCAAGCTCGGGTACACCAGCGTACGGTACAGATAACGTACTCCAGAGGCAGTAGATTGGGACAGGCAGAATGGTTTCAAGACAGGCGGCATCGCAAAGCTTCGTAGTCAGACAAATCCGGGCAGACGGTCAGGCACAGGCGGCCAACACAGGCACATGTCCATGAAACCAGCAACGGACTGTACACGGTAATCCAAGACCTAAACTCCAAAAACTCTCAAACACACCAAGAACACACCACAGACTGCAGGCACTTGTATTTGGGGCAGGATTACCTAAATAGAACCACCCCTATCAATGACCATTATCGGGACGCTGGCCCTTTAATATTTAGAGAAAAGTCTGGCGCGCGCTAGCAGCCTAGAGCAGCGGCCCACGCGCACGGACTGGCCGGGAAGCGCGTTCACAAGACGCGACAGGTAAGAGACTCGGCGCACACTGGAACCCGAGGACAAGACAGATGGGAAGGCTGCGGGCTAGACCGCACAGCTCTGCTACCGATCCCCTCCAGCAGGAGGTGACGTAGTCGCGGGGGGCAGCGGAGCCCGCGACACCCCCCGTGAGACAGTACCCATATCACAATAACCCCCCCAACCACAACCTTAGGTCCAGTCCCCCTCTATCTTTGAAAACCTACACAACGAGGAAGTCAAAGCAGCAGACAGTTTCTTAGCCTCCGGTTCACCACGACCGCACTCCCTCCAGGCCCAAACCCCTTCCAGTCAATGAGCGAGACAACGAGCTTCCCCCCTCAACTGTCTTCTGTGACCAGCACAACATCCTAGACCTCACAAAGAAGTTGTCAGACATTTGACGCCTACACAGGAGAAGGCGAGACAGCCACCCCCGGAGATAGTGCATTCGGCTCCAACAGGCTTGAGAAAAGAAGACATGGAAGGGAGTTCGGGATGCGACAGGCATAGTGAGGCAAGCAGGACATGTAGGCGAAGACACCGGGATTAATGTCTCTGCAGTACCTCAAACGGACCCACGTAATTAGGAGCAATAAAGCTTTCTATAGAAGGCAACCATTAAAGCGAATATATTTGGTGGCCAACCAAACCCTATCGCCCGCTCAAAATAGGGGCGGAGGGGCCTATAGTGGACCTATATAGCCTGAGCTTTAGGTAGGTCGAGCAGAAGCCCGTAGCAGGGCACCGTCAGCGTCGATCTGCAGAGAGAACCTTGATGGGGTCCCTTACTTCAGAGCAATACCATAGCTGGACAAGACACTAGGGTGGCCAGGTGGGAGAAGTCAGGCGGAAGATGATAACCCAAAAACACAACAAAAAGGGGGGAGGCCCCACTCAGCAGATCTCCGAATCTAAAAGAGTACTATAGGAAACACTCTGCCACAGGAGAAGATAGAACACAGTTACCAGTTAATCTTGACGGGCGGGTACACAAAGATGGCCTCATGTAGGTGCCCAACACCTGGTTAACCCTCTCAACCTGCCCATTGGTCCTGAAGAGGTGGGTAAATGCGAAGAGAAGTCTGGACCCTGCAAATGGACCACACAAAGCCCATTCCAAAATTCTAGCAATAAATTGGACTCCCTATCTGAGACAATATGTAAGGAGAGCCGTGCAGATCTGAAAAACGTGCCACTGCAAAAAATGTTGGAGCAGTTTGGGAGGGGCAGACGGAGTAAACCCAGGGCAGTGGATAAAGTGGGCCCATTTTGCGGAAAAATCTTGACGGAAAATCACGAACCCAATTGAACCGGTTTTCCAGATGGAGCCGGGAGATCAGTAATTGAATCAAATGGCTTACAATAGGGTCCAGAATTTTCCTGCACACGAGAGGTGTCTGCCGAATGCCCGCGGGCCTGAGCGCAGGAACCTTAAAAATTAACGGTCACCAGTAGTGGTGCAAGGAGCCTAGAACAAGATCCACACAGTCCTGAGCAAGAGTAGGTCCCACAGCAAGATAACATACGGGAGACCCAATTGCTCGCGCGACCTATTAGTACTCCAGGTCTGCCCAGGCCGTAAAGAGAAACAATGTCCCCCACTTCAGGAACTCTAGGGCGCAGAAGTGCAGTCGCAACAAACGACTTCCGGGCGGAAGGTCGCTGGAGGTCCACGGGGCAGCACGTAGACAGGTCGCTCCGGGGGGACCTAAGTGCTTGGGGAAAGGCTAGCGAAGACCCACCGAATCCCGAGGAACTCAGATAGAGCATCAGCTCTGAGGTTTTTTCTCCGGCCCGGATCCAAGAAAATAGTAACAGCGGAAGTCAAAACGGGCAATAGAATAATGACCACCGCTGCTTGCCGCGGGGGTCTCAGCGTATGAGCCGACTTAGAGAATTGTAGTACAAGACAGTTCTCTTAAGAGTCTTTGAAACATGTCAAGAGGGTGTGAACCCCCTCCAGCAGAATGACGCCATTCTTCTAGAGCCACCGCTTAAATGGCCAGTAATTTACCTGATCACCTATGGTATAGTTTCTTCTCGGCAGTAAGAAAGTCTGGATGAAAAAACCACAGTTACGATAGTTTACACCAGCGTAAGGATCATCTGCAGGAGGACAGCTCTCCAGCAGCCAACCAAAGAAAGCATCCACCTTCCAGATTAACAACGAGTACAGTTAGGGTCTGAGGTGAGACAGGACCGGAGCCGAAGCCCAAAAGCCGCTTTGCAGACCGGATTGAAGGCTTCATTCATCTTTAAGGATGCCTCTGGGGGACCAGGAAACAGAATTGGATTGGCATTCTTCCTAGTCAGGGACCACCAAGGGAGCCACAACGTGTAGAGAAGTGATGGCGATAATATATGCCTATAATAATTAGCAAGATCCCAAAAAACGTTGAATTTTGGGCACTAAGGCCTCACACGGTATGTGGCCTACATTTAAACACTAGCAACACCAGAGAGTTTGAGGGATCCCATCCGCGAGACCCTATTGTAATGGTGATACGATGTACCATAAGAAGGGTAAGCTGAGCACGATTCAAAGAGCCACTTTTGGGGGTTTTGGGCAACAGAGCTGCAATGAGTAGCAGTCAGCCTGAAGACCTGCCGGACATGGTGGCGATGAGTCTCGAGAGATCAAGGGGAGAAGATAGAGAATAATGCGGTCCAAAGGTAGAACGATTACACAGACATAGAGTAGGTCCCGAAAAAGATCTCATTAACAAAGTTCCTCTGAAATTACTCGCCCGGGGTTTGCCAGAGACCGAAAAGGACATAAAAACACAAAATACTACGAAATCGCGCCGTCCCGTGTATAAAATAAGCTGTTTTCCATTCACTCGCCTTCCCTTACACAAGCTGATTAATTGTAGGCCGCCTACGCGTAGATCCAGTTTAAGAAAATCATTTTCGCCCCCACGCAGGCGGACCAAAGAGTTCGGAGATCAGGGCAATGCTAGGGTAACGGTTTTATTTATATGGTAATCATGTTATTCAAGCCCCGTATAGACTCGATGCTGGCCCGAGGGACCCGTCTTCTTTTTCTCCACGAAGACGAAGCCGGCACCACCGAGAACGAGTGACTTACGGATGAATCCTTGTAGGAGTTCTCCTGTTCGATGTAAATCAGACCCATTGCCTTAGTCTCGCGGATGGAGAGAGGGTAAACCGCGCTCGTCTGGTGACAGATACAGCCAGTTTTCAAGTCTAGGACAATCATTCCTGGCACGGTGTGGAGGAAGCGTTTCAGCTGACTCTCCGAAAAAGACATCGCAAAGTCCAGTAAGAGGACGACTGCTATGAACCTGGGAGGAGAGCTTGGCAGACTTCCAGGGAGTTAACTTGAGGAAAGCGATTGCGCGGCTTAGACAGGCCAACACGAGAGAGCACACACGGAACCCCAACGCATGACTGTCACCATGTAGCCACAATACCAAACGTCAGGGTATGGTCCTTGTAGCCAAGGAAGGTCCCAAAGTAAATTCCAAGGAGCGAATCGATTCAGGACAAGAAGTTGCAAATGGGCATCACCTCCGTGTGAAGGGCCCCAATTTGCTAAAGAAGAAGGAGGCCGTAAAACGGAATCGGATCGCTTCTCTTCAAAAGCCCATTACGCCCACTGGACCCGAGGAGACGAACAAAGGCTTTCTAGACAACGGAGTCACAGGAAGACGCAAACCTGCGTCCACAAGTCTCGTGCTATGAACAATTTCCTGCTCGAACCCTCGAATCAATAAAGGCGTGTGGCGTTGAAAAGGTGTTGTCACGAATAGAAGCAAACCAACATATTTAACGGGGCCATGGTCAATGGGGACGATGCCGTTCTGGACACCTAGGTATCCTCTCCTACAGCCCATAGGTGCGGAAGTTTTCCCCGGCGCACTACGGACAGTCCCCAAATGAAATTGCCAGAATCAGCCACAAATAGACACCCAGCTGCTTCTGGCGAGCTGAGAACGTTCACTCCTGGGACAGGTGGCGCTCTTTCGACCTGCATAGGACTTCCTCTTCAGAGGCAGTTTGGAGAAGGAAGGGTTGACCTGCTCGCGAACGTGGAAGCCTACTAGCGAGAGGCGAAACGGCATGCACGAAGCAGGTATACCCCTTGTAGGAGGTAGCTTCTTGTTGCCATTTACGGTCAAAAGCGAAAAACCACCTCGGAGTGGCCAAAATAGGATTAGGTCACTCCAAAGGCAGCTGGTAGAATTTCCAACGACAGCGGCCGAGCCACGTTTTTCCATTGATTCACTCCAAGAGGCCTTGACCAAAATGATCGCACACCAAACGCTATCGTTGTTTCCAGTCCAGCTCCGAAGCGAGAGTGCGAAACTGCAACGAACTACTGACCGAAACCTGAGGTGTCGCCCTGACGGAGCCGGACATATCAAAGCTCTGCGTGCGAGCAAGAATTTCCGAGAAGAAATTACAACCTGGATTCCTCGAAACCTTTGACGGAAAACCCCCGGAGGAAGGCGTTGGAGTCCCGCCAGTCAGAGTCATCCCCTCGATCCCTAGTGAACGCCGTCGGCCAAGCCAAAGCTCTCTCCAGAACAAGAAGCTGATTATGAAATGCCTACCTGGCTTCAGCTCTCTGTAGGGGGGGAAATAGTGGTGCCACTTCATCAATATTCCGAGATGTGGATGAGCCACTGAGCTGATGAACCCTCGGCACTTCTTGGGGGTCTCCATCGGTAGCGTGAGGGGATGGGCAGATTCAAGAAGTCGCCGAAGCCCGTAGCAGGTAGAGCAATGGAATGCGGAGCAACGGGTGCAGGTGCGGGGCGGGCGCAGCCGGTGGATGGCAAGACGATCGCCAGGTTCTGCGCATCATGGACCGCTAATTCTGCTTCATCTCTTACGTTGACACTCTGCATAGGTGCGACAGCTGTAGTGATGTTCCCGGATATCAGGACAGAGGTACCCTGGCGGGAATCCATTGCCAGTCTGTAACTGTAAATGGAGGAAGTGGGATCCGCTGGACCAACGCAAGCGATGATAGCTAAGCTCACAAGCAGGAACGGAATCAAGTACAGCCCCCGGACTTTTCACCAAGCAGCCAGCGCGTCAAAGCGGATGGACTTGCTGACGGCGTGAGGCTTTACCAGAGTTCTGTTACCCCTGACTTGAACTTGACATGCGATGCGCAGCCAGGGTCAAGCCGTGGTACAGACAAAACGTAACACAGATATTGCGTAGTTGGGAGACAGTCAGAGAAGGTCAAGGCGCTAGAGTGCTCTTAGAGGTTCGTAGTCAGATACGGGCATACCATAGTGACAGGTTCAAGGACGGCAAACAGGCAAGGTACAGGAAACTTCTAAGCAAGCGTGAACTGTCTAACACGTACAAGAACTAAACTCCACAACTCTCACAAAAACGCACAAATAACACAACCAACAGCTGCGGCAAGGAAGTGTTTGGAGGGGGATACCTTGAAATAGAACCAGCGCCCGACTAATCGGACATTATCAGAGACGCTGGCCCTTTAAATTTAGAGAAGTCGGCGCGCGCGCGCCTAGAGCAGCGGCCACGCGCACGGCGGCCGGGAGCGGCGTTCACAGGAGCGCGGACAGGTAAGAGACGCGGCGCTGGGATCGGGACAGCAGGGGGAAGGTCGCGGGCAGCCGCAGCTGCTGCACCGGATCCCCTGCGAGCAGGGTGACGGTCGCGGGGGGCAGCGGAGTCCGCGACCCCCGTGACAAGGACTAAGAGGATCTGCTGTTAAGCAGTGTCTTGATGCCAGATAACACACGGCACTTTCAGAGTCCTTGTGGAGTCCATGTCAGAGTTGTTTCGCCAGCAGAAGGGATTGCTAAATGTAAAAATAGGATAGTCTGAACTAAAGCATCTCTAGTTGTAGTGGACTCATTAGCATCCATACAGTAGTACAATAATTTTAGTCAGCACTGTGTAATGCTTAAAGTCCCCTCAGGTACCACTGCAGGGAAACTGCATACTTGCTGCCAGGTTTCAACCCTTAGATTATTCTTTTCAAGACATTTTGGGCCACATGTATGAACCTTTTTTAGGTCTAAAACTCACTTTTTTGCCCTTTAGGTTACTATGGGCAAAAGAGTGAGTTTTAGACCTAAACAGGTTTCATACATGTGGCCCTTAGTATTGCTTGCTTGGTTTTCTGTAGACATTGATGATAATGGAATGCACTTTAAAGTGTAGATATTCAGTGGTTTTCTGGCTCTTGGCATCTGCAGTGTGCTGCTAGTTTTTTTTTTTTCTGTATTTGAATTTGTGTTGTAGCCATGGCAGTGTGCACCTGTGTAATTTATTTCACATAGTTTGAAGTTGCTGACCATTTTTGTCTTTTTTATTAAAGGGGTTTTTGCCACAAAGTGAGTTCCTTACCTCCTTATCAGCACAGGTGAGAATATAAACAAATCATGCTGAGTCATGAACACTGCAGGGGGGAGAGGGAAAGGGTGAGGAAGAAGGGAGCATCTCAAAAGTTTACTCAAATAATAACATTACAACAGTGGATTCTCTATACAGCAGACAGACTCATACACTGCACATTTCTCCCCAACCCCTTGAAAGCTCATTCAATGTTCCCTGTCATCAGATAAGAAGTGCAAACACGCAAGCATGGCCGGATCAGCTCCTGTCAGCTCATCTGGTCGTGTCTAATGAAAACTTTCAGGTAACTAAGGGGGACTGAGCAATGCTGTAACTCTCACAGGCTTCACTTTTTGTAATCACATATATTTAGAAAAGTGATTAAATACCCATTTTGGAGGATCCCACGTCAACATTACCTCTTTAACTGCAGAGAGTTTTGCCCTGGGTAGTTCAGTTTCTCCCACCCGTACTGTCTTTTCCAATGCTTTCTTTTTATTTTGTCTCCTCAAAGATTTATGTACTTTTCTGGGCAAA
Organism: Phyllomedusa bahiana; assembly: GCA_025379985.1. Lineage (NCBI taxonomy): Eukaryota > Metazoa > Chordata > Amphibia > Anura > Hylidae > Phyllomedusa > Phyllomedusa bahiana. The sequence goes on along the minus strand of JAODAL010005427.1, from coordinate 38,903 downwards.
ACCTTCTTCTATGTACTTATTTTCTTTATTTTTTAACAATGTTAAAATGAGCCCTGTTTTTATCTAATTTCTACAAGTTCTACTTTAATCTTATTATTTGCTGTGAAATAGGCAATATCCCAGAGGAGTGTCTAGTGGCCACTTAGCTCCATTATTCTTTGAAGAAAACATGCAATTTAGCAACATGAATGGATAAAGTTGGGGCTGTATAGTTGGAGCTGCTGCAAACATGATTAGAAAACTACCAAAATTGCAGTAAACTTAAGCCTTTGTCTTAACATGAGTCGTCAAAATCTGAGCTACATAAGTGTGTGTTTTTTAATACAGAGTGAGAAAAGTTGAATTTTTTTTTGTTATATGATATCAGAGGCTGAAGACAAAAATGGATATAATGGACAATGCTTTCATCACAAGAATATGATTTATGGTCTACAGGGAGGGAAGACCGACAGTGTAATTACAGGAGTCCGGCCTGTTCTGTGGTTGCAGTTCATTTCCGTTCCATTTATAACCAACCCACAGAAAAGCTGATATAGGTCGTTATTTCTTTTATCTGTTTCTATGTATATTAGAGTAACTTTAATTCAGGTTAGATCCCAGAAAAGTGCATAGATTTGAAAAGTCACCACACTGTTGTTTAATATGTTGATTTTACTACGTATACCTTATAAAATGCAGCTACTGAGGTAATCGGTTAATTGCCCTAGAGATCCCACTCCTGACACCAAAACAAACAGCTATTTTTGCTGGAATAGCCTTAGTCAACTCTAAATCTAGAATTACATGGTGGCTATATTGATGAAATACAGTTAATGTAATATGGAAACAGCTCATACAGAATGGCTGTCTGCTATTCTACCACCCACCCACCTCGTGATGTCCATGTTCTCTAATAGGGGCATAAGGACAGGTGTATTTTTAATGAAGCAACCCCTTTTCAAGACTATGTTCTGTTTTGCAACCAAGTTTTTATTGCTTCTTTGTAAAATAAAAAGCTAAATGGCACTGATACACTTTATCTGAATCCAGCCTGAAGCGTAAGTGGATAAAGCAATAACAAATATGCTTAATCTATAAAATAAACTATACAATGAAAATATTTCATATTTCAGAGTTTCTAATAAGGGAGAGGTACCATGAAGATATGTGGAGACTTACTGCTGAAAATAGGTCACCTAATGTTTAATACAGTATATACATCTAAGACATATAATATGGACCCAAAAGAAACTTATACATTAAACTGCATACAAGAGGCTTAAAGGGTAAGTACTAAATATTCAGAGCAAGGTAATCATACCTAATACATTTGAAATGCAATACCAGGTATTTAGAAAGAATTATTAATCATAACTCATATTTTCCAGTCCCTGTCTTGTTGAAACATGGCCACCATATGATTCTATTCAGGCTGGTTTCACTTGACCTCTTTCATCCTCTTGCTGTAAATTGATTACCAAGAAAAAATACATATATCAATCTCTCCCTAAGGTACCCTATCAACTTATCCTTAGCAGTGAACCCAACCAAAAAGGGTATCCCACAAAATTTACCCTTTAGATACCCTACACCTTACCCTATGCATTCATTCATAGCTTGTAAGTCTCCATCCGCCTTCATGATTATGATTTCCCTCCCTGGTGAAGAACAAAATCCCTTTTGAGCTACATCTGAAGGCTCGCACCCATCCAGCCAGAACCTTGCTTTGTTCTGAATACCTTAAGCAGGTGTCTGCAGATTGGTAACTGGCTTGGATTTAAACTGCTAGTCATGTTTGAAGGCTCTTTGTTGGGCCAGATGTGACTTTAAAGGGGTTTTATCACTACAAAGATTAGATTTCAACATAAAGGACAGTTAAATGAAGACATTTTCTAAATACACTGATCAATAGATTTGACTTTAGTCATGAGATAAGAAACATTTTATTTGCTCTGAGTACACACAGGTTTATATGGTTCCCTGACCATAACTCTGTTATCTGATTAGAGCAGAGACCTTAGAGCAGGGAGTGGTGTCACCCCATGGAAGCAAACGAATTATCTCTAACAAGATCACAGATAAGCCATTGTTTTCAGTCTTCACAGCACATGTACCTTGTGTTTACTGATCAGAGATAACATCTCCTTCACTTGTGTAATGGCTCAGTTAGAAGTTGAATATGCTAATCACTGCTGTAGAACCACCCATGGCATTAAGAGAAAGAGTGGGTGGGAAACTACTTGAAACAGCCTAGTGAAAAACCTCTCTTTAAGCAATGCTCCTTTGAATAGGTGCTGCTGGAGTCCTAGCTTCTTCGTGTGGGTTTATTGGAACATATTTTTATTTCTCTAATCCATTTAAAATAAAAATGAAAAAATTTTGTAAATAGTTTAGATTTAACAAGATGCACTACTACAGTACCGTGATGAAGGGCGTGCAGAGGTAGACGATCGCCCAGGGCGTCTACCTCTGCCTGTCACTAAGGGGTGCAGGCATGGGCCCCGAACCTCGCCGGGCTCCAGGTCGCTGCCATGGGCCTGGAGCGCCAGCGGTCTCTTTAGCTGTATGTGCGACCGCTGGAATTATTTGCTCCATCTTTGGCTATGTTCACACGGCTTAATTGCGGGACGTAATTACGCCCCGCAATTACGCCGTGTGGACGGGGGCGGGGCGGGAGCGGGGGAGTGAGCGGGGGCCCGGCACTTCGCCGGCCCATAGACTATCACTGCTAGCGGCACGTAATCCATAGTTCTCTATGAGAACTGTGAATTACCGTAATGAATGGGCCGTTTTCGGCCCGTAATTGGCGCACTTCGGCGCGTAATTACGGACCGAAATACGGCCCATTTTAAACCGTGTGAACATGCCTTTTCAGTGTATTATTTAGTTATTGTTATTTAGGGGTATTACACTGTCATACGTAGGTGAGCACTTTTGAAAAAGCAAATTTGTCATCACTGATTTTCATTGTACAGTGACTGCTGAGGTGATGGACGGGATCTAGGTGGAATAAGCAGAAAATTTGTGACAGGAACAGAAAGTTTTTCTATGTAACAATACATGTTGCGGTTCACAATGTGATGTGAAAAATTCTGTGTGAACCCAGCCCTACTGAGCAAAAAGTAACACAAAGTGCCCGGGCCCCGGATCTTTTAGGAGCCTAGCAATGTCTCTGGGGGTAGGTATGACTGGTAAGAAGTTACTAAGTGGAGAGAGTAACTGGTGCAGGGGACAGAGTGGTGCAGGGTTGAGAGAGTAACTGGTGCAGGGGGGAGAGAGTAATTGGTGCAAGGGGGAGTAACTGGTGCAGGGGGGAGAGAGGAACTGATGTAGGGGCGAGAGGGCCTGGCGCAGTGGTGAGAGGAATTAGTGTGGGGGGGGGTGCATTTTTTTTGGGAGCGATGGGGGCGCCATTGGCTGTACTTACCTAGGGCACCAAAATGCCTTGTTCCGGCCCTGCACTACCTTTTGTGTATACAGCTCCAATGCCAATCGATGTGTCTCTGTTGTAACAGACTATGAACAAGAACTCTATGTTGCCTGATGCAATAGTCATATTTTTCTCTATATTATCTGGCCCTTAATGTTGCTTTCCTTCATGAGCCACTGGCAGTGGGAAACTGATAATAAAACTGGTGCCATAGTTTTGTATAGGGGTAGATTTGTGTCTGGTGGCATTAGCTGTGACACTAAATGCCCCCATTGCTGGAGAGAAAAACAATGGATGCAACATTTTTCTGTTTGCCCTTTGTCATCAGTTGTGTGTGGCTCAGACATAAAACAACTGACCAGAAGCAAGTGATACATGTGAACCTATCCTTACCAACAGACATTCAAAGGGGTGACAGATGGAGTGGAATAATTCATGACTGCAGGATCAAACTAAACAGTAGCTGATTACAAAGACCATAGGACTGGCTCTTTCTCAAACCAAACTAAACTAAATTAATTAAGTCCGATATTAGTGACCGGATTTAAGCCTCAATTCTTAGTGATCTAAATTAGTAATCTTCTGGTTACCTTTAACCCCTTTCTAAAACAGTGATCTTTGAAAACAGTGTTTACTTTAATTCCATCTCTGTCTTACAATAGCCATAACTTATATTTTTCCATCATTGTAGCTGTTTGAGGGCTTGTTTTTTGCAGGACAAGTTGCATTTTTAATAGTACCATTACATGTACCATATAATGTACTGAGAACTCTTAAAAAAGATTATTTGTGCAGTAAAATGGTAAAAAATTCGTTTCTGCCATTTTTTTTTTTTTTTTTGCACATCCGACTCTTCAATTGAGAGCAGTTTAAAAGCAGGGTTTTCATTGAAATACCATAGTGGTTCAGAGTAAAACAAGTTACTATAATAAAGAATCCTATTTCGAACAGTTCCTGACCGAGCCATTTACCCAAACATAGCAAGAGCACCGTTGTAATAATACTCCTTAGCCTTCTTAGTATTTTTCAAAAAAATGCACTACTTTACTTTCCAATTTCTGTAAACATTTTGCCACTTTATAATTTAATCACGTTTATTGTACATAACCTTAAATTACTTGCGGTTTAGGTAGTTTCTTTTAGCATATTATATTCGTCTCCTAATGTCCAGTATTATTATTTGGCTGAGACTCCACATAGTTAGGCGAACCTTTTACCCGCCTTCCTGACCAGTCACATTCTCCTTTTACTTATTATACTCATGTTCAAACACTTTTTCACTCTTGGTTGCTCTTTTTATATTGTCGCCTTTTTTTCTGATATGCTACACTTTTTTAATGTAATTTATTTTTTTTTCCTTTTCTTCACTTTATAATAAGAGGGAAAATAATAAAAAAAAAACTAAAAAGTATGTTTTTTACATTTTTTAAATTTTTTTTTTAACATCAAAATTGGTGCTCAAATAAGTTTTATTATTGTGTCACTTTTCCAGTACAAGCATTTATATACAGGTGATATACAGTTGTTGTTGTTGGGGTTAAACCTTGCAGTTTGGGCTGTTAATGTTTGTTTTAATAATATTTTATTAGTGGGTTTTTGTTATTACTTTATTTTACTTGTTGTTCCCCCTATAAGGTCAGAAAAAGACGTGTAGGGGGCATTTGACATCACTTATTTATTTTTTTATTTCTCCTTTAATTTTGGTTGGTATATTATACCTTGTTACAGGGGAAATACAGAGAGAAACAACCCTATATTTACTACAGAGCTGGTCTGTTAAGACCCAGTGGCGTCTGCAACTATCAAGCCACTAACTTCCTGATCGTTGTGTACATAGCGCTCATTAAGCTTTATGCATACAGATCACCCTGAGGCCTTCAGATTTCCTAGTTCCCTGCTCTGGTGGTCATATGATCTCTGAAGCTTGGTAATTGCAGGAGTTGCTTGGTAACAATCAGAGGGGCTATATATCCACTGTAATTGGGGCTAATGCAATGTCGAACTGGGGTGCCTAGGGCACACCAGCGGAGTTGATTTTGTGGCCCATCAGTGGAGTTTATTCTGGAGGCCCACCCTACAGCTATTGTACATGATTGCACTTCCCTTGCACTATGCTCCTTGCTTTTTGCCTCTCTTTTTCTGCCTCTTCTGAAGATGCACATGCAGTTGAAAAGCTACTCCAGCTCTGCCATACTCAGGGGCCCACCAGGGGTCTCCTTTGTTTCCTGTGGGCCAGTCTGAGCCTGGGTTAACATAGCATCTCCAGTTATAGGAGAAATCAACAACAACAAAAAAAGTTATGTAAAAATATCCCCACCATTGATATAACAAATCAATAAAATAGCCCAAACTTTCAGACACCTTTATAAAAACATCCATAAAGAAGAGTGACACAATTACAAAACTTATTTAATGACACTTTTCACTGTAAAAATAATACAAAAAACTATACATTTTTAAAATGTTTCCATTTTCACGATATATAAAAAAAAATGTAAAATTTACATAAAAAATAAAGCCTTATGCATCATGGGAAATAAGCAAAAGAAGTAGTATAATAAATTAAACTCACATATAGTAAAAAATAATAAAATAACATTTAACTAGTTAGGAAAGGGGTAGTAAATGATCTGGTCTGAAACTGGTTTCATCCTTACTAAGTTATTTAGTCTTTATTTTTACAGCTCTTTTATATAAAATGTTTTTTTTTTACTAACGTTAAGGAAAGAATACACTGTGCGTCCACGTCACAGCAGCACGTCACCAATAGTCTTACCGCCGATGCATCTGCCAATGGATGCACTGTGTATTCCTGCACTTTTTCTATTTTGAGCTATGGATATGCAATAGCCACCCCAATATGTCTGGATACCTACTACCAGGTAGTCACAAGTTTAGGGCCCATGCAGGATTACGTTGACATGTGAATTTAGCCTTAAAGGGGTTGTCTCACTACATTGATTGATCTTACCTCAGTCCTGTTTTCTTGGTTTCATTTTGAATTCAGGGGCGTGTTTACTGGCTTCCACTAGGCTGCAGTAGAAGCCAGGTCTGGAGCTATAGCATCCAGTGCTGGCAGCATATCATTAGAGATTGAACAGGTCTGTAGCTATAGCGACCTGAGGAGCTGATGTAGCCCATACAAGAAGTGATATCTAGGAATAAGTAGGATACTGTTAATGGACACATATTACAAAGTTACTTGTTTTTGCAAGATCTTTAACAGAAAGAGCAATCCATGTAGTGAGACAACCCATTTAACCAATATTAAGCTAAAATCACAGGTGAATGTTGGCCCTTTACCTCTGCACTCTGGCCTGAAAGAAGACCATGGACTGATGCGCTTTTCTATCCCGCAAAGAAAATCATGTCCAGGAAAAAACAGCCACTGTAGTCACAATTTGATTAGGTATGCGCTGCAACTACCTTTTGGTATGCATCTGGATACCTGATAGCAGATATTTACATATATATATATATATATATATATATATATATATATATATATATATATATAGTCCATGCAGGGTGATGTTCACATGTGAACTTACCCAACATTGATTCTGAGGGTAACTGCACATGTGAACATTGGTCCTGTACCTCTGAATTTGTGCAGAATATTCAGGTGTATGCTGTATTGTACCCGCCACATATTCATACCTGATAATAGAGTAAAAAATGTTCACTAGTAGGAAAGGTATCCAGCGTACATTCACTGCAGTCCCAAGTAAAACGTTCCAAACTTTATTGTAGATAGATTAAAACTTTACATGGATGCCCAAAGACAAAACGCATCTGAGCCGACGCGTTTCGGAGTGTCACTCCTTATTCATGGCATAAAAATATGAAAAAGAAAACTTATTTATATATCACCTTAATGATCATGTGACATGTCACATGACTATAGTCCAAAATGATCAAAGTATAAATACACAATTAAATATATAACAAGAATAACAATTACCAAACAAACAAAAGATGCGATGTAATACCTTTAGTAATGACAAATAAGATCATGTGTTTGTTCAAGCGTTTCCTGCTCCGAGTATGAAAACAGGTTTACGTAGTTTGCGAGAACGGGGGAAATCAGGATGGTTACTGAAGCAGACCAGCAAAAGAATTTTGTAGAATATCAAGATCGGACCTACTAGATGTAAAAGAGAAAAACAAGTAATCAGAATGTAGATAAGCGTGTTACCTTTGAACAACGTATAGTCCCACAATCCCAGACAAATATGTAACTTTTTTAAAATATCTGCCCTTTTGACTGATAGAGGTGGTTCCACGACAAATAAAACTGAAGGGGATGTTCAATTTGTTGTTTAGGAGAGGTAGAACTTTTTAGATCGGTCTTGTCCCCAGCCTGTTTAAATTTCAAAAATGAACCATCCAATGCATGTTGGTTTGTGAATAAAGGAATAAACAGATGTGGTCATGCCAAATGTTTGGTATGAAAAAACATGTGTGCATTCTAAAAATTTCCATTAATCTCATTAAATACTCATTTTTACATGACATCATACATTAATTGCAAAAACTCGATATGTACTCTATCTGTTTACATGTAGGGAATGTCAGTTGCATATGTTGGTTGCACTACGTGCACTTAAAAACCGTATCCGCAAAACACATATCTGACCCCTAAAAAATCTTTATCAGTAGGTGTCTCAATGGTGTTAGACATTTTAATGAAGTGCACGCGGGAGATACCAAGGTTTCAGGGTTTTTGAAAGGGTTAGCAGACCGGTCAGGGGGGTAATCATAGAGCAAGCTATTAGCACTTGAGGCGTGGTGGATATTTCAGTTAGGAACAAGGTCCCCAGAGGGCTTGAACAAACGACATGATCTTATTTGTCTTTAAACTAAAAGGTATTACATCGCATCTTTTTTTATTTGTGGTAATTGTTATTCTTGTTATATATTTAATTGTGTTTTTATATTTGATCATGTGACTATAGTCATGTGGACATGTCACAGATCATTAAGGTTTGATATATAAATAGAGTTTCTATTCATATTTTTATTGCCATGAATAAGGAGTGGGACACTCCGAAACGTGTCGGCTCAGATGGTTTGTCTTTGTAAACCTTGTAAAGTTTTAATCTATCTACATAAAGCTGGAACGTTTTACTTGGACTGCAGTGAAGTACGCTGGATACCTCTCCTATAGTGCTTATTTTTCCTGTTGAAGATTCAGCTTCAATCTAATCCGGGCGTTCCCCTGCAGCAGCAAACAGACTAGGTGAGCTGACTACGATATTTTTGTAATGCTATGATAGTAAAAAATGTGATTACAGTTACTCTACTTTCAGCTATGGATAAACAGCAGCTTTCTTTGGTGTTCTCAGCCCACCTCCTTCACCAAAAAAAGGATTCATTCTACCATTACCCTCCCCTCATTTTGGATACAGCCAAAGGGTGTGGGAGGTGTGTGATGTCACCACCAGATAGGGAAACCTCCATTTACAGCAACCATGTTGCTGCTTGCTTTAGCTGAGCTTTTTATTTATTTATTTATTTATTTATTTATTTATTTATTTTTATTTGGCTCGCTTGCTCCCTCTGGTGGCTAAGAGTGAAATATGATGTAATTTTGAATATTTGGCACAAATTGAAAATAAATAAAAATATACCAAAAATGTCAATAAAAATGAACACACAATATTTCAACAATAAAAACATTTTTGATAACAGATTCACTTCAAAGGATTTGCTGTTGACATTTTGGTGACAGATACCATAGGACACCTTCAGAGGTCCCTGATGGGTCAGAGCTGTTTCAGTGCCACTATGGGGACGTTCAAAGAATTAGGCAGGTGGTCGTAATGTTAGGACTGATCTATCTATCTATCTATTGCATATCTATTAATTTACCTCTTCCATATCTATCTATCTATCTATCGCTCTATCTATCTATCTATCTATATATCTGTCTATCTTTCTATCTATCTATCTATTGCATATCTATTTATTTACCTCTTCCATATCTATCTATCTATCTATTTGAAAAAAAGTATATATGTATATGGTTGTGTAAATATATTTATACAGATCTAAATTTATATGTATATAAACATAATTTATTGAAGATAAAATACTGACATCATCCTACAGCTAATTAATGTAATGTGATGTAGTGTGTTACATAAGAAAAAACTGCAATTAGAGTTATTAATGGGCCTGTCTTGTCATTATTTCCGCTGTTTCAGTTTCTCTTGCTGTGGCCATCTCCGGTCTTGTTAGTAGAGCTTCTGTGATTCTCTACTGCACACAAGTGCCTTTCTGAACACATTAATCAAGAATTCTTTAGATTTCTAACTATGCTGTATGCATGGAATATAACAGTATGATAAAGCTTCTAGTTCCAGAAATACTCCTATTCTATTAGTCTTCTACATCTGGTTACCAGCAAACACACCCAGTGGGATACTCCGTATTCCTTTAGGGATTTCAGTTTTGCAACTGGTATTCTTCAGAATAAATTCACCCTTTAGTTTCAGTATCGAGGAAGGACACTCCATAATAATGCTAATTCGTATAACAAATATTCAAGAACAAATCATCAAGCTTTAATTTTATGCTTATTAATTATTAGCAGTAATTAATGAAAAGCCAGGAATTGTAATATTAGAGATGGGACAAACTCTTTTAGTGCCCAAATTTCACCCCTCCCCAAATGCACCATAGACATCTGTCTACAAATCCTTCACATGTCCTGACTGACTCTATTCTTACCCTAGTTAGTACCTACAGCATTTGGAGATGTACGAATTTATAGAGTTTATCTAGTTTGATGAAAATTCTATATTTCATTTTATGGAGAATGGGCGTGGGTTACTGACATGCATATACTAAATGACATAGAGACGTAAAAATATCTCTCGCAGTCATAGCAACTGCTATGGGGCCCAGTGGTTGAAGGTTAAAGGGGTCCCGATTGTGATGACCATAGTAGCTTTTAGTAGGGAATAACAAGTTGGTGGCTTTCAGCTATCTGTAGGGCGGCCATCTTTTCTACAAAAAATACCAGCCAGGTTCACATGGGTTTGGTATAGGGTCGCTTCTCGGCCTCTTGGCTAAGATCAAGTGTAGTATCTGTTCTTATCAGTCGTTTTGGCGGTTTTAGAAGGGGGCCGCTATAGGATGGCTGTGTCGGAGCAGAGAACCACACTGGGGGTAGGAAAGGGGTGTACGCGGTTGCTTGAAAGACAGCAGCCGTAGGTGACTCCCCCCCTCAGGATCGAAGCCATGTAGGTTTGAGGGGACTATGAAGCCCTAAGTGTGATGTGCCCCAGGATTGACGACCCTGGGGTGCCTTAACTCACTGGGTATGGGACCCCACTTGAGTTTCGGCACATTTGCACGGCACTTTAACTTTCACTGTCCCTGAAAGCACACGTCCTTATTCCCCGGCCTTCTGGCTAGGAAATAGGGACATTTTTATCATTTCCGGCCGGATGTCCGGGCAGTATCCACTGCGCACATTCACCTTATTTATTTTTCACGTCACGTGTGTTTCGTTTGTCACTTTGTGTGTTTGGATTTTGGGATGCGGTACCCTTCTGGGACCCCCCCGAGGTCTAGGGGGAGAATGTGTGGCCATCTGGTTCCTTTCTCCCCTGCAAACCCCGGCACTCTTCGGAGTTGGCCACCAGGTGAGCACTTGGTCGAAGTTTGGTGTGGCAGGCCATTCTGACGCCAATGTGCAAGCTTGTAGGTGCGATCTGCTTTGGCAGTAGGACCATCTGCCACTCTTCGGAGTCGGCGACCTGGACTGCGCTTGGTTGAGGTTTGGTGTGGCAGGCCATTCCGATGCCAAGTGCGTTCGTAGGTCCGATCTGCTTCGGCAGTAGGACCGTTTGTGCGACCCCATGCGGATGCCTTCTGGCTCGGTGGGGAAGCATTTTGTTCTCTCTCTGCTTCGGCAGAAGGGAATATGTACCATGTATCCCTGTGCAGGTGCCTTCTGGCCCGGCAGGGATACTCTTCTGTTCCAGGTATATGGGGGACCCATTACTTTTTAGTATGGGTCTGCGATAGACCGTATCCTGATGCACTGTTTTTGTGTGGCACTCGTGTTGCACTTTTTTTTGTGCATTTTGGTGTTAGTTGCACGTTCTTAGGGCTTCAATAAAAAAAAAATAGGGGCATGGTGGGGAATTTGTTTGGGGAGTAGCTCTTCACGGCAGCCTAATCATGATTCAACAATTTTGTAAGAAAAAAAGCCACCTTCTTTTTTAGACTATATTTAGTTAATTTTATGGTAGCATACGCTCTGGATCAATGCTTTAGCACTATAGGCTGAACTGGATGGAAGTCTGTCCTTTTTCGGCCTTACAAACTATGCTTTATGCACTGCACATGTAGAAGACCCATTTTTATGTCTGAAAAATAAAACAGATACCACTATAAAATAGCTCTAATATAGTTTAAACCTGACTACATTTGGTCTATAGAACCATAAGTTCTTGTCACGGCATATATCAGAATAGTGAGATGGTTAATGTAAGGATCCCTGGTGGTGAGCAGAGTAAAAGTTAATGCTGCATACCTGGTGGTCAAGGACAGTTAATGTAAAGATTGTTGGTGGACTTTAGCAGTAATGGGGTTATTGTATAATTCCCAGGTGGAGAGCAGTATAAGGATTAATGCTGCATACTTGGTGGTCAAAGGCAGTGAGAAGTTAATGCTGCATACCTGGTAGTCAAGGCAGTAAGGGTATGTAAGAATCCATGGTGGTCTAGGAAAGTAAACAGTTTTACGTAAAAATTCCTAGTAGTCCTAGTAAGGATGTAAAGATTTCTGGCAGAGGGCAATGAAAGAGTTAATGTTGCATACCTGGGGTCTTATGATAACTCACCTCTCAAGGTTGCAGTGTTGCTCTAGCTGTTACTTCCCATTGCCTCCCAGCACTGATCATAGGATAGATATGAATTGGAGCTGTAACTGTACAGCTGAACTGTTCTTTCTATGATCTAGCAGAGTGATTGAGCAATGCACTGCCCTATCATTAGCAGAAGATGAGAGGGATGCTGGCTGGCCAAATTTGGAAAGATACATTATCTGTCCAAATTTGGATGGATACATTATCTTTCCAAATTTGGACAGATACATGACCAGAGCTTCCCTATGTAGTATGCATGACCTTAGGAAGCCAATCATTCCTTTCTTCCTCTTCAGCTCTGATACTGCTCACAGCGACCCAACAGATATTATTTAAGTCGGGGGCTGTCTGCAGTACTGGGACTGCCTTTTTTGTGGAGGTATAGGTTGGGAGTCCTTCTACTCTTTCTCCGAAAGTTACCAGAACTTAAAGGGGTTGTCTCCCTACATTGATTCATCTTACCTCAGTCCTGTTTTCTTGTTTTCACTTTGAATTCAGGGGCGTGTTTACTGGCTTCCACTTGGCTGCAGTAGAAGCCAGGTCTGTAGCTATAGCAACCAGTGCTGGCAGCTTATCAGGAGAGATCAAACAGGTCTGTAGCTATAGCGACCTGAGAAGCTGATGTAGCCCATACAAGAGGAGATATCTCAGAATAGGTAGAATACTGTTAATGGACATATATTGCAAAGTCACTTGTTTTTGCAAGATCTTTAAAGGGGTTGTCTCACTACATTGATTCATCTTACCTCAGTCCTGTTTTCTTTGTTTCATTTTGAATTCAGGAGCGTGTATACTGGCTTCCACTAGGCTGCAGTAGAAGCCAGGTCTGTAGCTATAGTAACCAGTGCTGGCAGCCTATCAGGAGAGATCAAACAAGTCTGTAGCTGTAGCGACCTAAGTAGCTAATGCAGCCCATACAAGAAGGGATATCTCAGAATAAGTAGGATACTATTAATGGACATATATTGCAAAGTGACTCGTTTTTGCAAGATCTTTAACATAAAAAGCAATCATTGTAGTGAGACAACCCCTTTAACATAAAAAAAAATCCTTGTAGTGAGACAACCCCTTTAATAATGCCGGTACAAATGTAATACCGACACTGGCCACTGGGTAGAAGTATCAACTAGGCAGGTACTACACTGGCCAAGTGGCAACCCGTAGCACAATGCTTTTTGGGTTCTCTAATATATGGTGCTATTTTCTACACTTTTAAGTATTGCTTAAGTATTACGTATGCTGTTTGTTTCAGTTTACTATTACTAGCTACACCACTGGGCTGAGTTGTGGACCCTGTATTTCCAGTTATATTCTTTCAGTGTATAGTAAAGATAGCTATGCTTCATAGCATCTTGTCTAGTGACAGATCGCTTGCACATGCTTGTCTTCAATTACATTACATTTCCAAAGCATATACTTCTGTTACCATTTGTAGCTTAATTTTCTTATTAGAATTATTATTTATAGCTGACAGTTTTAGGCTTATCTTTAAATACTGATAAAACTTGTACAAACCGTAACATTGAACGAATAAATTTAGATGCAATTCTACATGGTACTATGGAAGGTAAACCAATAACATAAGGAATAGCATTGATATCATGGCCAGGTTATGTCTTCAGAAAGTGCTGGTATCCTGTTTGTCTGTTTGTTGATATGAGTGTCAGACTTCGTAATTTATCATTTCCTGCAGAATTTCTTATATAATCCTTTAAAAAAGTCTAATGGCATGTCCCCACGGCACGGGTTTGCGGACGGTTTTTCAGACGGTTTGCGGTTTTGCAGACTGTTTGAAAAACCGTCTACAAACAAGCCTAATGGGCTTTTATGGAAAACCCGTGCAGCAGTCCCCACTGCACGGGTTTTCTGCCCGATGGTTTTCAAACCGCTGGCCGCCCGAAAAACATTGTACATGTACATTCTTCCGTCCGGTTTTCGGACGGAATATCTGCATGTCAATGGGAAGGGGGAGGGCTTTTCTCCGCTCATCGCGAAGAAAAACCATCCCCCCTATGGCTGTGGGGACGGCACACAAACTGGACAAATACCGGTCAGATAACCCAACTGGTATTTGTCCATTGCCTTGTAAGCGCCCCTAATATTAATCCCTGAAAGTTTGCTCAGCGGGAAAAAATTTAATTTTAATGTTAAGAGAATTACCTTAGTAGAGTTTTCCTTTAAGATAACTAGAAGAGGATGCATAGAAATGAATGCATAACCCTTGGATTTATAAATGGCCCAAGTGTCAGTTAGAATGCAGCCGATATGGAGTGCATTTAAATACCATTAAGATTATATTATCCCTTCAGTAATTACTCATTTTCCACTTAAATCCAAAGAATATTTCATGTTCTTCTGGTTAAGCATAAGAGCCTCAATGATCATACATCACTTGTCTGCTCAGGCAGCAGATAATAAGAGCCATGCACTTGTACCTCTACTTCTCTCCAGAATCCTGTTAGTTTAGACCTTGGTTTCATTTACCAATGATTCAGTCATGATCTTCCACAGGAAATGGGAAATCACCTACATCAAAAATGGACTCAGTCTTACAGATATATTGGAGGAAGGACGGAAGTTCCAATGCAATTATTTACTCTGATTGCCTTTAAAAGTCAAAGACAAATCCTTATCTACTGGTTCCCCGAAACGTAAATCATCTGGAGAGGGGAGGTCAGATCTTCCTGGAAGAAGCAGAAAGCTTTAATGATATATGCTTGTTTACTTTAATTATTATTTAGTCCTGTACAGTTGAAAAAAGTGACAGAAAAATACGAAAAACGTTCTGATATTTTAGTGACAATAAATAGTGTACATCAGAGTCCCCTAAAAGTTTTATAGCTCAAATATAGATGATGGTGTTAAATCACATAAAATGCTGTATTTTGGGAGAGTTTTACTAAGGCGAGCCAGAATTCTGGCCAAATTTGTACCAAAATCTGGCTTACATGCCATGTACTGCACTTATCATGATCTTTAGTTGACAAGGGTGTATGGTTTAAATGGATAGGGGTATGTCTTAGTGGGAATGTTGTGGCTTGAAATGTGTCAACACATAACAATTTTGTGTGAAAATTGTAACTTTTGTTATAGAATACTAGTTGTGTTTTGAACTTTTTAATATTTTTTTATATTTTGAAAACTTATTTTTCTTTACTTGTAGTCTCTTGAGGGTGCCTGCACAGTTCAATTCCTTATTCATCTAGAAGTCACAGCCATAATCGCTACAGTGTCCAAAAAGTTAAACAGCAGAGATCAAAGCTGTCTTCAACCTATCCTGATGGCAGTGTGTGTCAGCCACCACCTACTACCTATGGAGTGGGCTCAGTGATTAAGCCACTCGAAAGCTCTTTGCCTATGGTCATTGTCGATAAGGGGTTAAACTGTATTGAAAATGTACTGCAAAGTATACTTTTTCAATGGGACTCCATGGCATAATCAAACATAGACAAGTGATTAGAACATGATTTTAAAAATAACCAGAACTCTCGCATACCCGAGAATATGTAAAAGCACTAAGGCACTTATTCATAGCATGGTCATGGTCATAAGCAACTGTGTAGATATACGGGTACATAGTTACATAGTTTGTAATGCCAAAAAAATACAGATGGGCATCCAGTTCAGCCTATTGTGCTTTAGTGTTGGAAGGCAAAACCCCCCATGAGGTAGAAGCCAATTGTCCTCATTTTAGGGTAAACATTTTCTTCCTGACTCCAATTGGGCATTTAGAATAAATCCCTGGATCAATGATCCTTCTCCAGAATCCTAGACACTATAACTTGTTATATTATTGCACTCTAGAAACGCATCTAGACCTTTTTTGACCTTTGTTAGTGAATTCACCATGCCAAGTTCCTCTGGTAGAGAGCGCCATAGCCTTTCGGCTCTTACACTAAAGCATCCATGTCTCTGCTTATGTAGAAACCTTCTTTCTTCCAGACGTAGAAGATGTATGTTGTATGCTTATGGGACATATGTTTGTCAGCAATCTTTACATGTCTATGGCGAACATTTTTTTAAAGAGGCAATCATGAAATAGGGATGTGAGGAGGGGTCTGTTAAAATAGAAATGTGGCTAGAAAAAGTAGGACGTGGTTTGTACAAAGGAGAGCTCATACTCGTGGACTGCCCCTACCCACAAAAGTTCTAGCTATACCACTGTCTAGACACAATTTGTATCTATTTTAATGAATGTGGACCATAAAGGAAGCCAACCAATAAGCGATGTAACGTTAGACAACAGTTTCTAAAGAGGTACCAAAATTATCATACAACATTAGTCACTGTGATAAATTTGGTGAATCCTTTTGTAAGTTTATGCAAGTATTAGAAAGGATAAGTAAATCTGTCCCAATATTCTCTTAATAGTTGTATGACAGTTCAGCCTTTGCATAATAAACAGTTAGGGTATGTTAACTCGGCTTAATTGCGGGGCATACAGTACGCAATTACGGCGGTTCTTCGGGAGTCATGCTGATCGGCGCGTACTCTCGCAGCGCGGGGGGGCCGGCAGCCCGCCCGCCCCATAGACATGCATTGCTCATGGCGGGAAAGCGTCGCGAATAAATGGCCTGCAATTATCTCTCCGCGTGTAAAATACGATCGTATTGTACACCCGGGGAGAGGAGGCGTAATCTATAGTTCTCTAATACGTGGCGGAATGCCCCCCAAAATAAGCCGTGTGAACATACCCTTAACATGTAACAGTTGTCACAATGGGTCTGAAGACATTGCATGTAATTTCTGTGATTAGGATTACCCAGTTAAGCATGGCACAGGAAGTGAATGTGCATTACAAATTCTCCATATTTTTTCTTTTAAGTATTCCCAGACTGCTTCATAATCTGTCACTCCTTCACAGTATAAACAGATATGCAGTAATCGTTTTGGCTCTCTTTTGAAGTTCTTGGCTTTGTTAGAACAATCAGAGATTCATTGGGTGAAAAATGGCTGTTACACAAAATGACGTTAGTTCCTATATGCACAGACAAGAAGGGCCAACGATCCCATGTAGTGATATTAGAACTGATATCCGTTTTCCAAAATATGTTTTAAACTCCGTTTTTATGGCTTTTTAAGAACTTTACTATTCATAATTCCTCAATAGAGGAATTAATCACAATATATTGTGTGAAATTAATCTGTATGTAATAATAATATTCACATATACTCAAATAGATTGCATACAAATAAGTCTCCTTTAATATACAAGTTTACCTTTTATAAACCTACACATATAATATGAATTTGCATTATGAATATTTTGTGCCCTGTCCCCCAAAAGAGTAAGGTATGGCCAAAATTTAAAGTCTGTAGGGGTGCTACCTTCTTTTAGAGGCAAACTGTATCAGTGCACTTGCATTTACAGGTTACAAAACAAAAATGATATTCTGATGTATCCCCATTTGGCCGATGGTAGAAATACACTCTTTTGGCATCTGTCAGGTCTTTAGGGGTATATTGAATTGTTCGGCATATGTGTTGGGAGAGTCCAATGGTGCATACTCTGAAAGTGCACAACAAAAAGTATTGTGTGGACGTGATCTTTGTGAGATATTTGGGGTCTGAGAACCTGATTGTTATTTTTTACTCATTTTTCTATTGTTCCAATGTATCCAAAAAGACTACTTAAGCCATTCTGCAAAAGTATTGAAATAGTTTTTTCGTTACAAAGACTAGCTTTTAACATGTAGGGGCAGATAAATGAAGACTTTGACTAAATACATTTGATATTGCCCTGATCAGGAGAAAAGAGAGATTTTATCTGCTCTAAGTGCACACAAGCGTCTCTAGGTTACCATTCATATCATCTTTCCTGATTTGACAGAGAGCAGGGAGAGGCCTCATTATGGTCGCACGGAGCAGAGTCTTTACCTCCAACAACATTAGATTGTTTACCTTTAAAAAACAGTTGTTTTCATTCCTGGAAGGTTTGTAGCTTTGTTTCCCACAGATGAAATCTCCTGCAGTCATCGTACTGTAACAGGCTCAGCAAGGAATAGCAGACCTGACATGCTAATCACTACTATAGACCCGCCCACAGCCTGAACAAGCAGTGTGAGTCTGAAGCTGCCGGTGACCCTGTGAAACAGCATGGTGAGAAGACCCCGGATTAAACTGCCACTGCCCCAAAGCAGCAATCTGCCGTAGTCCTGGGACCTTTCTGCTCCCTGCCCTGCAGAGTACTTCAGTGGATCGCAAGTCAGGCTTTCAACCTACCAGAGTATATGACACAGGTAACATAAGAATGTCATCCTACTGCTTGTGCTAGGAGGGCCGTAACTATGGTAACCATGCAGGCGGCGTGATGACATCATGCCGCCTGTGTGGGAACACAGGGAGGAGCGGGTACTTTGTCAGATGAATGGGAAAAGGTGAGCATTTTTTTTTCCACTGGGGGACCTATGAACCTATCTACCACAGGGTCTTATGTACCAACCTACTGGTGGGCCTATATACCAACCTACTGGGGGGAATTATATACCAACTTACCGGTGGGACCTATATACCTACCTACTGGAGGACCTATATACCAACCTACCAGGGAGACCTATATACCAACCTACCAGGGGGCCTTTTATACCTAACAACCTACTAGAGACCTTTTATACCTATAAACCTACTAAGGGTAACAATGTTTTAAACAAGTAAAAGGATAACAATATTTTAAACATTTGACTTTCAGGCTCCATATCTCACCATCCACTAGAGCTTTGAATGTGAGGCTACCATCATTTTATAGACAATTATCTTAGCTATCTTACAGATTAACTCGACTTACAACTATTTAGCATCTGCTTAGTTACGCAGATTCTTGTCATGTAACTGTTACTCACCATGGACGGACTGACAGACTGATGGCAGCAATGAGATATAAGAGAGAGAAGGGAGAGGGGGGAATAGAAGGTCATTAACCAGAGAAACTTGTATGCTCTAAGAAGAGATGAAATCTTCTTTATCACTTGACCAAAGCAAAATTAGCAATGCAATGTATTTAGTAAAAATCTTCATTTACCTCTCCCTACATGTTAAAGGTTAATCATTAAAGTGAGAAAACTTTTTTAAGTCCTTAAAAAGGAATGTGTGGCCATTCTAGAAATGTTCGTTTTAGTACATGGAAAAACACTGACAAATAGATGTATTTAGCTTATTATAAACTCACAATAGCTAAAACATAATAAATGATATGTTTTAGCCAGCATTTTTATTCACTGAATTGTATGTTTCAGAAATGCTTATGTTACCTGTGAAATAACAGTTCTAAACCATCTTCTCTTACAACTCTTTGTTGTGCCTTCTAGAAATGTATTACTGAATCTGTCAGCTGGGTGTTACCCATTGAGAGTGTGTCCTTGACCCGAGTCAGTGTGTGCAGAGACACACACTTTTGAAAACTGGAAAGGCAGCAGTATGCAAAAAGCAAGTGTTTTTGTTTTAATCTATAGTGTCAGACAAAAACATTCTGACAGGATCTTTTTTTCTTTTCTAAAGTTTGCACTGCTCATGCATCAGAATGTAGTGTGTGTGGCGCAATGAAGATTACTGGGGACTATCCATAAAAAGAAATACCTGGTAAATCTCCTGCAACTCCAGCACCAATGCACCTATCATGAACTACTGGTCTCATTCACATGGCAGCAGTAATGCTTCCAGAACATATGTCACATCATAACAGCTGCTATATAAATAAAGTGTTGCCGCCAGGGTCATCGTTAGGATTCATGTTCCCCCAGGCACTTTCGGTGCCTTTTCCCCATATTGGTGAGATAGGCTAAAGTTGTCCAAATACTTTGGGCCAAATGTATGAAAACTGTCTTGGTATAAGAATTTTTTTGTTGGACAAAGCAACCGATCAGAGCGCCCCTTACATTTCATGTTGTGCCATAAAAAAATTAAAGGGGAGCATGGATTGGTTGCTATAGGAAACAAGGAAAGAGATCTAGATAGTTAGATCTAGATAGTTTTCATACATGTCCCCCTTTATACAGCTGTCATGCTGTGTAGTTTTACATTTTCTCTTTTAAACTATGTTAGATCCACTGGAGTACGCCAGACTAGCAATGGATTCATTTCTTTAGTAAATGGCAAAAGAGGGAAGTTTCTTGGGCGGGATATGAAAAATTTGGGAAAGCTATATTACTATTTTTAAAAATATTTATTTATTGAAAAACTAAGGGCCACATGTATGAACCTGTTTAGGTCTAAAACTCACTCTTTTGCCAATAGGTTGCTATGGGCAAAATAGTGAGTTTTAGACCTAAACAGGTTCATACATGTGGCCCTAAGTTTTTAAATGACCTTTTCACTTCTTTTAAAGTATTCTCCACCACCTCCCATGTAAAAGAAACCCAGGACTTATTTCTCCCCTTATGATTCAGCACAGCAAGAGCAGTGATGTCTCCTTACAAATGAAGTGTCATTCATGGTTCATATGACTATAAGCTAGTGACTGGTGGTTATGTACAGTACAGGCAAGCAGGATTTGCTGAGGCCAAAGAAATGCTGGATCGATGCTGGCTCACAGTAGTCCGAAGAGGAAACCTATAAAAAAAAATATGACAATATTGAACACTGTTCACTGCACCACCTGAAGATAAACCCTGCAGCTATAACCCCCGTTGCCAGATTTTGTTGTACAGCCTGTAGGGTGGTGGTGGGAGAACAAAGTGATCACCACAGGCATTATCTGTGCAGGGAAATGAGTGCAGGCTGCATAACATGATCCTGGGGGGAGGCACAAGTCACAATCACAGAGCAATCTCCAGCGGGAGGTCTTCTGTCCTTCAGGACATTGTACATGTGTACTATACCTCCTCCTCATGATTGTGTTGTACAGCCTATTGCCAATACAAAACACAACCCCTTCCAACCTCTCCACAGCCTTTACTGCCAACTATTATCCCATACACCTCCTATTAGGTAGGTACTCCTCCATTAGGTAGGTAGGTAGTATGGCCCAACAATTAGATAAGTAGACCCCATAAAATAGGTAGGTATCCCATTCAGTAGACATGCCCCCCATGCACATCCCAAGGACACATGTACATTTGAAAAGCATTGTGAAATCGGGGATCAAGGTCCCAGGACATGCTTTAGACCACCCAAGACAGTCCCTGGAATCTGGAACAGTCCCAAAAAATCCAGGACAGTTTAGAGGCAAGGCAGTGGTAAAGCATACATGCCAACCCTCCTCGAGTGGGCACAAGGGTTCCCGCAAATGGTGCTATACCCAGAAGGTGTCGGTGAAACCTCCTGCAGCCTTTGGGTTGCGGGGGGGTTCTTTAATGATGGGACATGTGCGCTGCCTGAGAGAAGGTTGCTATCCCTGTTGGGGGTGACGCAGTCAGGTAAGTACTTATCGCTCCCTTCTCCTGTTTCCAGCTCCCTCGCCCCCTGTATTCACGGCTCCTGCTTCTCCTTCTTCTTGCGGCAGGAGACTCCTGCAGCCTGTCTCCTCCCGCAGGAGGCAGGAAGGAGGCAGCAGACAGGCCGCAGGAGCCTTTCCTGTCTCTGGCGGTCGCAGGGGGAAGGAGACAGGCCGCAGGAGGCAGAAGTTGCCCTTTGCTCCCTCTATCCTTCCCCCTGTGGTCTGTCTCCAGTGGCTGCAGGGGACAGGAGTTACCACCTGCGGTCGCAGAGGGGCAGGAGACAGGTCGCAGGGGATTGACTATCCAGCCAAAGTATTTATTTCTGTGTAATGTTTGTTTTTTCTGTCTTCATTACTATCACTGGAGCTTGGTGTTAGCCAGCAGTGGTTTCTGTTGCCCAAGGCTGACACTAACCCTATGTCATTATTAAACCAGTACTCCATGCACTGGGGGCACTGGGAAGAGCCGAGTAAAAGTCAGAAGTGGACCCTCTAATGTGATGGCAGCTGCAGGCTGGTATTTTTAGAATGAGAAGGGACCAGTATCAATTGACCTTCCCATTTCGATAGTATTAGGCTGCAGCTGTCAGCTTTACCATGGCTGATTAAGGAAAATGGGGAGGCCCCCACATTTTCCATAACCAGCCAAAGTAAAACCAACAGCTGCAGCCTCATACTATACATTGGTCTGGCATAATCCAATCAGTTCAACACAGTCCAAAGGGGGAGACGGTATATAAATCAAAACATTAAAAAAAGGACAGTACTAAGCTCCATCTCCAGCACCCCCCGAATATCATGTCTGCAGCTGATTTTCTGGGGGTGCGGGTGATGAAGTTCAACCTGCACAATATGATTCTGGGGATTACAGACCACAGCTGCTGCAAACTCTCCAGGGGGATGATGATCTGCTCCCCCAAGGAAATTATAAGCTGTGATCTGTACTCCTCTCTCCCATGCCTCCCCATCATTGTGTTATCAACCCTAGTGCCAACACAAAATACAACCCCCACTTATCACCCACCACCAGCGCCACCTATAACCTCATAACCTCTCTACATATTACCCTATAGTCCCCTCACCTTCACCTATCACCCCATAACCTTCCCACCTGAATCTATCACCCCATAACCTCCCCACCTATCACCCTATGTGGAGTTTGTACAGAGGTGACCACAGGTAGGGAAGTGCTGAAAAAAAGTGAATTCTAAGACGTTTGTGTGGTAAATTTTGCAGGGATGAGTTGTGACAGGATGGAGAAGAAAAGGGAAAGAGAAAAATTCCAGTCATAGAAGATGTCTCCGGTGAGTCCAATCACTTAAACATCTGCAGAGCCTGTGTACACTGGTAACTACCACTATCTGGTCACTGTATGAAGGTAATATGCAGTCTACAGAGCATGTGTACACTGGTATCTACCACTATATATTCAATATATTCACTGTATGGTGGAAATATTGGTAGTATTGTAGAGGTTCAGGCACAGTTTAATGTTATCTCCCAGCTCTCCTGAAGGCTGAATAGGCTATCCAGCATCAAGGAAAGCTGAGTGACGCCAAAACCCTCAATTAGCTTTCTTCCAGAGCCAGTACACAATTAGATGTAGTGGGTGTGACCTTTTGGAAGGGGTGTGGTTTAATGCAAAGAGGGTGTGGCCACACATATTCACAAATCTCCCTGATGACCATTTTCAAAAGTTGGCAAGTCTATGGTAAAGAATGCAGCGATTGTGGGAGAGCTTGTCATTTAGCCTCCACTATTGCCATTATATTCTCCACTGCAGGTATCCTTTCCATATACCCGTGCCAGTTTTAGAAGAAAGCACAATGGGGAGGGGAATGAAAAATAAAATGAAATCAATTTTTTTTAAAAAATTGGTGCCATGTTCCCCAAGAGGTAATGCCCCAGTCACCTGCTTACAGATGCCTAATAGCAAATACAGGACTGGTTGGCAAATACAGGACTGGATGTAACAGGTTAGCGCTGTTTTTTTCCTAATATGCTGCTGCCAAGTATTTTTTTTTTTTAACTACAGGACAACCTCTTTATTTTTGGAATATTCGTCGTGATTCAAAATCATTATGTTGAGAATATGATGTGGAGCTGTGGTCCCTAAAAAAGGATGGGATGTTTGTTTGTAAATCTTGGTAGTCCGCATACTACTTGTAAATGCGGTGAAAGAAATTTTTTCAATTGGTCGTGCGCTGACTACCATCTTTTCTGACTACTTTTATTTGGAGGTGGATTGGGAGAATTATCACTGATGTCTGGCATCCAATCACCATAAATTCAAAACAATTTGTTATGTTTGTTAATCCTATTCACTTGCTTGGAATCAATTTCTAGTGTTCAAAATTTCCCCATAAGCAATCTGCAACATAGAGGGAAGGGTTTCACGTTTCAACTCATGCAGCAGAAAAGCTATTTGCAGCCCTGGCTCCAATTAAATCTTTTCAAAAAATTGGTAGGGTCATACGTAGTATTTTGGCAGTTTTTACATCGTTTTTGCCCCCCGAACTGGGTTTAAGCCACACAAGAAAAGATATGGAAAGATTTGTGCTAGGTCAGTGTTTTTGACACACTCCTAGTTTTGGCTTGAAAATAATGATGCAAAATACTGATCAAAATACCGCCATGTGAACATAGGTTTACAAGGTTCCTTCACGTGATGCAACTTTAAGGTACACTACCATCAACATTTTTCTTTTCAAGTATTGACAAGCAATATTCAACTATTTTATGTTTTTTTTTTTTTTGGGTGGGTGTTTTCTTATATATTTTTTTAAAGTTCCCCTATGAACATTACTCTCCCCGACTTCCCTTCTGTAGCTCTAAAATTTTAGCATGGAGGATTTTTCAATCTTCTTTTGTTTGTTTTCATCTTAGGACGTCCACATGTCAAGAGGTTTAATAGAATAAAACAGTATTTTACACTTGGTTTTTGTTTTTTGCACCAGTTTTTAGCCCATTTTCTTGCCGTAGTTTATGGATTTTGGCCGTCCCATTCAATTGCACAATAATATAATCAGCCATTTTAAAGTGAAATATGATGTATTATAGAATATGTTCTAAGTTTTTTGACCCATTTTTCAAATTTCAAATCTGACCTCAGAAAATCGGAGCTGTTTAGACTACAACTCAGATTTTCTATGGAGGTCTATGTGGATGATTTACAGTGGTTTTTGGTTTCTAAATACCGAAACCACTTAAAAAAACCAAAGTAAATCACTTTTTTTGACATAGCCTAAGAAGTATAAATATCATCAATTACTTGATAAGTGTGATGCACCCCCCTTTTTCCTCAGTGCAAAAAAATATTACCCTATTTTTATTTCATGTATTACTAGTGGTCTAGAATAATCTGATATATCCCTGTGGAGATAACAATAGAGCAATAATTATATAATTACCTATGTGCAATGAAAATATAAAGAGATATGTAAAAGCTGAAGTAAAGGGAGATTTATCTGACCTTCCCATAGAAAACATTTTGCTCACAGCTGAAGAATGACAATATTTTATATGTATTTTTTAATTGCATATGACTGCTGAATTTAAAAACAATTTTCCGAAAACTCCAAAAAAATAGTTATCCAGAAATATTGGTTTTAAACAAAATATTTTCTTAGACCGTTGTCTTTTTTAGTCCTTTAATCACTCCATACCCAAGCCAAATTATGGTGTCAACGCTTCAAGATTGCATTATTTAAAAAATAAATTAAAAAAACACATGCCAACCATGGAATTTTACTACAAGTGTCTGCCCTTTTTATGGTTCTGTATGCATAAAATGTCCTGAAAAAACAATGTCTTAGTTCCAAAATAGCATGCCCTCAACTTGGATAGTCATATCCAGGCAACAATAATATATCAATACAATATTATCTGAAATAATCGAAGAAGGCAAAATCGCTCAGGATATTACAATGCTGTAGCATCTACAGTTTTTAATACATTTATTGATACTGCTTATGCCAATGAACAAATATAGTGGTACTGACAAATGAAAATCCCTGCATACCTATGCTAAACTCACCCAATCATTCACAAAAACAGTAACTATTTCATGAAAGCACTAGATCTACATATGGGTTGGGGACATGTTACCAAATTTCTCCTTCAATCTACTCCATTGAATATCTTGAATGATGTGATTTTTCTAGAATTCTGACTAAACACAAAACAACTTGGCCAAATTAATACAAGATCTGAGGACCAGGTTGGTAACGAAGGGCTTCGCATTGAACTTAGAGTGTAGACTGTGATAAAATGGTAAAGGATTCAGAATGAACCGCAGATGCAGTGACAGGCAATACATTACCCCTGTCAGGTTGTGACTACTTGATTGAGTGGAGGTTTGGATCTTTCCTGTAAACCAATGTTTTGGTTTAGTTTTGTATCTGGAAACGATAAGAGCAAGGAAAAAAAAAAAAGGTTCATTGGACATTTCTGCCAAATTGAATCCCTTTATGGAATCCCCTCATAGAATCTCTTTTAATGGATTGCAGATATACTGTCAATATCTTTTATTTTTAACTTTTTCATTTGGATTCCCAAGGGATCAGATTAGTTGCACTTCCATTTTGTTTTCAATGTTTTTCAAAATGTTATTAATGAAGGCTTAAACAATACCCTAACTTTTTTTCTTCTTTTTCGGATTGTATTTGCAATAACTTTAATGGTAAGGAAAACATTCCCTGCTATGGTGAAAATAGTAAAGGGTGGTGTGAAAAAAGAAGGAAATTGTCAGGGACGAGGTTTTCAGAAACACACCACCCAAGACAAAGACAAAGTTGAGGGCCCCTAACACTGAGTTCAGAAAGGCCCTGTCCCTGCCTTTGGGGGAACCTGACTCCTTAATAGGCCTCTGGGGCCCCAACCGGAAAAGAGTCCTATAATGATGCACTGAGCAAAGTGCAAACAGACAAGGACATCAAAAACAGAACAAGCAAGCCGTCGGGTCAGGCAGTCCAAGTCAGTAACAGAAAGGGCTAGCAATGTACCCAAAACGCCGCACGGAGACAAAGGGCCCACATGTGACAGTTGAATCCGGAGTCAAGCAAAAAGGTCAGAGTAAGGCAAAGAGCAACAGGCAAAATTATCGGGCGCGAACTACAGGACCCCCGAGAACAACCTATAGCAGGCAAAGAAAGAAGAAGCAGTAGACAATATATAGGAACAGCAGAACAGGTTAGAAATGAGGCAATAGGCCAGAAGGAACAACAAGACCAGATAGGAAAAAATAAGCTTAAGTTCACTCAAGAAAGAAAGACGTTAACTAGGAGTGTGCTGGACGGATTTCCTGGCCACATTTGGGCGTTGGCCAGGAATCAATCAAACACCAGAATACAGATAATCAAGTACACACTAGGAAATATATAAAATGCAAAGGTTATTAGGTTTAAAAACCGATGGCTTACATCGCACCGGACATAGGCCGGCGCGGGGTGAACCATTAGCCAAAAGCGGGGTTGGTCAGCACATCATGACACGAAGAAATGGATATAAAATACAAACAATACAGCTTTATAAACAGTTTTTCCTGCACTTGGTCCTTAGTAATGAAGCTCAGAGCTGTCTAGCATAATCAAATGAAAACTCAGGTGCATTTTAAACTCTAAACGCAAACTGACATAATTGCATGGGCGAGGGGTTGGTGGCTGTTTATAGGCGTATCCGATCACATCACGCTCTTCTAGAAGTGCCAAAATTAGGTAAAGCATACCTAGTTTTTGATCTCTCGTCTGATTTGTTACTGACCAATACTGTGTACTTTCAGTGGTGGCTAGCAATGTTGCGTTATCAAAGATGTATGAGAAATAAAGTACTGTGTCTGCCCTGGGAGAAGAATTGCACATCAGACAGGGTCTCTCCGTTATCTCAGCCCAGGCAACGTCACAGTAATGATACATTATCATAATACAAATATGTTATCACTGTAACAACTTGTGCACTAAACATATCTATGACCCCTCTTACAGTCCACATGTTATGAAAACTCATGACAAACTGTCTAGTTCTACAACATTCACTTCTTGTTTGCCCATACGCACCCTTTTAATTTCACCTACTACGTGTCTGGAAGAATGAAAGGGGCTCTCTTTGCATCCTGGTTGCTTCCCCCATGCGGCCGCCCAGCCACACAACAGTGCCCGCAAATTTTACGGAACCCACCCACTTCCGAAAGTTTCTTCTATAAATGTCCTTGACCTTTTCGTCCGTAATATTTGTTGTCTTTCTACATGAATAGGAAAATCTTCTTTTTATGAGAATCCATAAACCATAGTCACTCATAAAGGCTTGGGACAAGAAATGGTACCACCGCATTCATACACAAGACCAACGTGTTACCAAATTGTTTGGCCACCTCTTGTCATTGTGTCTTAATACCACATCTGTGCATTACAACTTCCATCTGTGCACATCCTTCTTTCATAGGACCTTCACATTGGTCATACCCAAAACAATATATCATCTCAACAGTAAGATTTGATAGAGTTTACATCCACCACTTAATGTAATTACCAACGTTTGAAACATTTTTCTTGGGACATCTTGGTTTTAAGAGTGTGTGGTACACTGGGACATGGTTTATGATGGGACTTGCCAGAGGGCAGTATTTGCCAGAATATAACATTTCTTTCCAAATATTCCCTGTTTATTGTTCTTATTATAAAGGCCCAACAGTAAGGACAATAGAAGGGAATGTCCACAACAAGATTGACCTTAAACACCATTTTCTGTTAACCTAGAATTTTTATTCTAATTCTAAATAAATTTATACAAATATCAGACTACTAAATTCAAACATCGTTAAATCCTCACCTCTTCTTGCTCCTGGCTCCTCTTCTGTGGGCCTGATTCTTCTTCAGCGTCAGTTGGTGCCACACACAGCATCTTGAGGATCTCTCTCGACCATCTCTTTCCCTACTCCCTCATCTTTTCTCTTGCTTTCTGTCTGTCATGTATTTCTATCATCCTTACTACTGTATCTCTCCCTCTTATTTTTTTTTATCCCCCTGACAGTCTCTACTACTCTGTACCTCTTCATGTGTGGTACATTTAAGATGAAAAAATTATCTATTTACCTGTCAATGCTAGTGCACTTATCCAGCCTTTGGGCCGGGGCTGCCCGCCCCCGCTCCTGTCCACTGTGCAGATATTTACCCAGCCCCGACCTGTTTCTTCCCGGTCCTGCCCTTGTCTGTGCTTTACTCTGCTGTGATATGCATCTTCCTCTGCCCGCCACTAGCGTGCCGCTTGTCTGGATTTAAAGGACCAGCGCACTACAGGTAATTCTTCTTCTACCAATGCGATCGGGCAGGGGGGCTTTTAGGGATTCCTCTTCCTGCCATCCACGCCAGTTGTTGGTGTCTGTTTCCTTGAGATGGTTTCACGCTTACTTTTTGCAAGCCTTCTCATCGCTATTTCCTGCGTCAGACCTTGCTACCTGCCTGACCTTCGTCCTCTGATGTTGTTCCTGCTGTGCCTACCTGTCCATCTGCCTTGCCGCTCTGCATTCCAGCCTGTTCTGTGTCTCCATCTTCGGCTGTCCCCGCTAGGACCTATGTCGGGGGTAGCGACCTGGGGGTCTCCCTGCAGCAAAGTCCTTTCCGCTTTGCAGTGGCCCTTGGTGAAGACAAGGGGCCTCTTAGACTCCGCTACTCAGTGTAGGCTTCACCAGTGGATCCAATATCCTCTCCTCCAAGCAGCCTGACATTAGCTATCTCTCCTTTCATTAATGTTAAAGCTATCTATGGTTATATAACTGGGAAAAAGTTATCTAAGTAAAGCAGTTATTGATTTTGTAATCTATTGTTCTAACATTAAATGAAACCTGTTACATTGAACATGTTATTCGAGCTGTGGACTGCATGCTTTAGAGCAGAGGGAAGAGAGAAAATTGATACATAGTTTTGTATGGAAGGATTCAACAGAACTTGTAATTTATTAATTTAATTTACAGCTTATTCTACACTACATCACTACATTGATTCATCTCACCTCAGTCCTGTTTTCTTGGTTTCATTTTGCATTTATGGGCATGTTTACTGACTTCTACTAGGCTGCAGTAGAAGCCAGGTCTGTAGCTATAGCAACCAGTGCTGGCAGCCTATCATGAGAGATCTAACAGGTCTGTAGCTATAGTGACCTGTGGAGCTGATGCAGCCCATACAAGAGGGGATATCTCAGAATAGGTAGGACAATGTTAATGGATATATATTGTAAAGTGACTTGTTTTTACAAGATGTTTAACATAAAAAGCAATCCTTGTAGTGAGACAATCCCTTTAAGGTCAAGGAGTCCAGTGGGTGGTTCTTATGACAGTTTTGTTGGTATGACTGCACATACCAAGATATAAATAGATAGCTTTCAATCACTGATAAGACCACCGACTGGACACATTAACCCAGAATAAGTGATAGTGATATTAATTCTTTCATAAATTCTATAGTTCCATAAGGGTTAAAGTTTGCCGTTTTTTTTTTAATGACTAGTATTTTTCCATGAAGCTTCTGTGTCTTTGTATTGTTGTTGTAGAAACCGAGAAGTTGTCTCCTCCTAAGTATCAATATTCTCACTTTGTTATGAGCTTGCGAAGGACATATCCAAATGCAGTGTTAGATTTTTAGAAGTAAAAGGTTAGAGATAAATGAAAGCCGTGTTATTCTGTCATGCGCAGCAGAACCACTGACCTTTAGGTATCTCAAAAAGATTGTCATGCATATTAACGCATACTAACCAGAGCTTAAGAATAATTAGAAGTGTGTTTTTAGTACTAATGAGCTGACCAATAAAAGATGATTATTAATGAGGCGATTGTTATAATAAATAAATAAATTATAATGAAAAGGTGTTACTTAAATGATGATTATATTGTATTGTCCAATAAAGATATACTGTCTGTTTTGCATAACGATACTCCTACCACTGAAATCTTATAAAAACTCTTGCCAAACTTTTAATAAAGGAGAAAAGATGTACCGACATTTTGGAAATGTATCTTGTTCTTTCGATGATGTATGTGCACATACTCTTTGAGTTGATTTATAATTTGGACACCGCACAGAGAAAGCTGGGAGATATTTTAGTCTCCGTATCACAAGCAATACATTATATTAAAATAAAAAATAAATAAATTGCAAGTTCTATTGGATGTTTCAAAATGCAATTATATAACAATCTATCAGCTGTTCCTGCTCTATAACATGCTAGCTGCAGATCAGATAGCATGTTCAATGTGACAGGTTCTCTTTAAATACTCTCTGACTACACAGTTATCGTGGTCTAACAGAGTGAAATATTGTTGAGCACCTGCTAAACCTACATTATATGATCTGTTGGTCTAGAAATTCTACTGGGTTTTATGGGACACAAGATATCCATATATAAGAAGCTTTGTAAATTTGCCAAATCTCCACCACATCCAGAGGATCCTGGATTATAAAGATTTTACACGATATACGCTTATTTTATATATGAAAAAAAAGGAATTCCAATCTATCCTACTATGTAAAGAAATCAAATGAATAGGCAAGAATCCCTCAGTAACCAAGTCTCTGTCAATGAAGTGCTCATCTTCTTCAGATTTTCCACTTGGGTTCCTAAGATATGTAATATTGTGGCTCTTGATCCCCAGGGGGATATTATCCATAAAACTGATTATAGTATGATGAAATCATGTTTTTTCCCTCCATATAGTATATATGCTTGGAAAAGTTTACAATTTATATGTCATATGGAGAATGTGATGGATGCTTAACAGTGGTATCCATTGCTCATAGACTAATGAGGGTTCTGCTTATTGGATACCTTGTGAGCTTTATCATGAGGTATCCATTTAATCTGATGCAATTATAGCCTGTAGGAGTGTACAGTATTAAAAAGTGCTGCCCTAATTTTTGTTGTACAGTGTCCAGGACAAATATTTTTTGGGATTGCATTTAAAAAGTAGGGACAATCGTGGGAAACTCAAAACTGTTGGCAGCCATGCACTTAGAGCAGCATCTTTTATTGCAATCTATCTGCCAAACCCTTCTTACATAAAAAACATATAAAGAAGTGGGATAAGTGATGATTAGAGGACACATATTCTTATTTAAAACGTATCATCCACTATAACTTAATATGCATTTTGGACAGTTTAACATAACCAAGGACAAGTATAAGATATCACTTTTCATTTTCCAACATACTGAAAAAAAAAAAACCTTGACTTCATATTTGAAAATCAGCATTTAAAAAAAAATTAATATGCATATAAATACAATAAAATTCATCATATATCAGCATGTAGTAAACATATACTAACATACACTGTGATATAGTAAAGTTACTATATTAAAATCACAAAATGTATTAATCATTTCAGTATCTCAAAGCAATCATTATCCCTGGCGTTAAAACCCCCCCCAAACCCTATACTCCGGATCGGTTTTAAATTCATGGCTTGGCGAATGTATTGTGCTGAAACTCCTTGAGATATTGATACACAGCAGAACGCAGCTGCAGACCAGGAATATACATTTAGTTTGCACTTAAAAGTGAAGCCAGTGTTTTATTCCATTTAAAGAAGGGAGTTTCAGTCACAAAGAGGGCATTTGAGGCTGGATAGGGAGATGGGGAACAGATGTAGCAGTGGAACTGGAAGTGTTTGCTGCACTCCCTACACTGCTGAGTGATACCTGTGCACATATGGTACCTCTCAGTTCCCAAGTCCTCCTCATCCATCTTCCTCACACTGTTTGTCTCCGGCTTTACTCCACTCCTCTCTTCAGGTTTTTACTCTCTCTCATTCTCTCTTTGTCCTTTTCCATTTCTCCATCCTGTATTAAGAGCTCTCTTCCAAGCTTTTTATCTTCTTTCATCTCCTCATGTCTCACTTTGGATTAAAAATTATCTATCTCCCCCGGCCCCCCCCTTTTATGTGTCTGGCTACCTGATACATGCTTTGGATCTTCAGAACGATTATAGCTTCCTCATATGACTCTTTATATGTAAAATTAGATTATCTTTCTCCAACCAGAATTACAAATGCAAATGGCTAAGGTCTATCATTGCCAAATAAATAAATGGTAATACTATAATATCATCCTTAAAGGGGTTTTGCCAGGATGTGCCTTATCTACTAAGAAGCAATTGTAAACAACCCCACGCGGGCAAAAAGGGAGAAGAGACACAGCCAGAGAAAGAGCCTCATAAGGGATCTTTGTAAATGTTCCTCAAAAATAAAAACTCAACTGTGGATTGTTACAAAAGAAAAACCTTTTTCCCACGCAGCTTAAAAGCTCTTCATTTTCTCTGTCATAGATAAAGCAGGGATTACTCAGATACACACAACTAGTGGATTCTGTATACAAAAGAAAACTATTTTCCCCCGGTGCCTTGAAAGCTTCTGCAGCTCAGTCCATAGTAAGAAGTTTTCCTGCGCCCCCCGGGCCCCAGCAGCTTTGTCAGGTTGTATCTAATAGAACTTTTGGTGACAAGGGCAGAAAGGCAGCCGTACTCTCTCAGCTGAATTTTTTAATCACAATTTTTAAAAAAAGTGATTAAATACCCCTTTTGGGGATTCCACGAAAATTTTCATCGTGGCAAAACCCCTTTAATGTTGCCATGCAAAGGATCATGTCTGCTGAAATGCATGACGAAGAACTGAACATCTCTCAGACATCATAATAACTTTATTCCACAAATATTACATGTTAAAGGGGTATTCCATCATCCATACAAGAAAATGGGGAAGAGGGCTACAGGGTCATTACACACAAAGCAGCAGTATAACAGTAATTCTATATCCAAAACATGTAAAATTGACATATTTTGTACCACTGTTGCCCGTATGTGCTCCTTCTCAGCACAGCTAACGTAGGCTTGGCTTTAGCAGCAGGTCATGTGAGTAGATGTATTGCAGACTTCTATTTCAGACTGTTCTCTCCATGGATTCCAGTGGCTGCTAAAGAGCATGTCTCCACTCTCCTGTGCATTTCCACCACAGCTTCATTCTTAGTTACTTTCCACACCCCTGCTGCTTCTTTGTAATAGTCAAATTCTAGGCCGGGGAAATAAGGATCGCTAACCAGAAAGCTGAAACTGAATTACAGGTCGTATCCCTTGGCAACAAGCTATAAATATCACAATTTAAGCCAGTAATTGGTGAGTGATTATGTAGGAAATACTTTTATAAATTTAATACTATATTTGAAGATTTTTTTCTTTTTACTATATGTTTCAAAGGGCAAATTTTTTTATACTGGAATACCCCTTTAAGGAGGTAATATCAACTCCCTTTTGTCCATATGCACTGGAAGAACTCCTTTACTAAATATAAAAAAACAAACATAAATGAAATTCCTGCATAAAAGAGTAGGTCCTTCAGAAACAAGGGACATGGCCAACATACCTTCTTCCCTTCTTTAATATTCCCACAAACCATTAAAATTATTATTTAATATCTGAGCAAACCACATTTTGCTGCTGGAATGCGTGCCAAAATGTAATGTTTTCATAAAGATTATATGCAAATTGAAAATTGCCACTGTGCATCTCAAACATCCTACAAAAAGTATGTTCAAAAGCTATTGCATGTAAAACACCCTTTGGAGATAGAAAGATTCAATTTCCAGAATAGAAAAGCCTTATTTACTATGAGAATTGTGAATCTATAGAATAGCCACCCCAGGATCTGGTCACAGCAGGTACAGTTGAGGGTTTCAAGAAAGGCTTACTTAAAAATAATATTAGTGCTTATGTAGCCGTGTAAATCCTCTGGATCCAGTCAGGATCAGGAATTATACTGTATATTCCTCTAGGGCAGATTGGTTCTGGCCTTACGGTTTCCAAAAGTCTGTATCAGAAGGGGGAAACAATGTTTCAAATTTCCTTATCTCCCTCCCTTCATCCACAGCTTTCCCCAACCTTCGTTGACCTTGATGGACATTTGTCTTTTTTTTTCAATCGTACTAACTATGTAACCATGTTATTTAAATTAAAAAGGAATTATTTGCCTTAAGCCGTTGTAATATAATCTTAATATGAGAGTCAATAAAACATAACCTTTAATAAAATTATAAAAAAACCAAATATGCTCACAAAAAGGAAAAAATATTAAAACAATTGATGTAAAGATGGAAGGAGAGTGGCACAATAATAAGTTCTATCATTGTAATGCTAGACTTTTAAATGAACATTTTGTTTCCCCACCAAGTGCTGCCTTTTGGTAGGGTTTTAACAGGGGGAAAGGGGGTTGATACATTTATTCTAAATGCCAGATTGGAGTTGGAAAGAAAATGTTTTTCCTAGATTGAGAAAAATTTGGTTATAGTTTTTGAGCGATTATTATCGACAAAGTTAAACATCGGCACAGTTTTTTATGTTGACCCGAAATTTTTAAAATTAAATGTTTTAATTTGGTTTAAAATCGGGTGAAACACCTATTTAATATCGCGCCTTTTTTTGGGCCCTTCCTGTCTTTTTGGGGCCGGCCACAAATCAGCTTAAACGGAAATTAAGAAAGGGGGAGATTTTGGTGTGCGCTTTCAACGGGATGTTTTGGGTTCCCGATTGGCTAAAAAAAATCACATGACCCCCCAGCAAAATTATTTATTTCTTCACAGAGAAAGCTCAAACTTTTAAAGTTTTGTGACCCGAACAATTTAAAGTTAGTTTCAGAGATTTGAAGATTTTATGTTTTTTAGGTAGAAAATTTTTAAAAGGGCATCTACCGCTTTTAAAAGTCACGGGGGAGGGGAGCGGGGGGGGGGGGGGGGCCCCAAGGGGAACCAGCCCAGTTTTTTAAAAGGGTTTACTGGATTTTAATTTTCACAAAAAACCTTTAGTGTAAATTGAAACTGCAATAGCTTTATTATTAACAGTTTTCTATTGAAATATTTTCCTGGAAAAATTTGGAAAGCCTGAACTTTATTTGGGATACACATCTTTTTAGTAAAACTGCAGGTCTTTTTGGGTTAGGTGCAAAACCCCCATTTTTTATTTTTCAGAAACCCATTTCAGATGGGGTGTTCTTTTTAAATTTTTGGCCCTTTCCCAGCTTTGTTGATATACCCAAACCCTTGCGGGTTAAATTAGAAAAGAAATTTTTGTAGCCCAGCAAGGTTTGATAGGTTTCCAAAAAAAACCCTTTGAATTTTTCCAATAAATTTCAGATACGGGGTTTTTTAATTTTGGCCAAAGTCCCGCTTTTTTTCATTGAGGACCTTGCATTTTAAAAAGTGAATACAAAATTTTTGTAGTCAACCACGTAAATTGGGAAAAAGGTCCCAAAAAAATACCTTTTTTTATCCAAATTTTAAATTTCGATACGTGTTTTTTTTCCACTTTTTGGCGCGGGCCAAGCTTTTTTGTTAAAACCCTATTTGCTTTTTAAATTTTGGGAATTTCCCAGCAATTTTTTTAGTCACCACAGGTGAATTGTTAGGTGAAAATAATTCCTTTTATTATCCAATTTACA
This sequence comes from Phyllomedusa bahiana, assembly GCA_025379985.1. Lineage (NCBI taxonomy): Eukaryota > Metazoa > Chordata > Amphibia > Anura > Hylidae > Phyllomedusa > Phyllomedusa bahiana. The sequence goes on along the minus strand of JAODAL010005427.1, from coordinate 2,773 downwards.
TTTCAGTTTATTTTTTTTTCACTTTGGGCAGGCCAGCTTTGTTGAAGTTTATTTGGGGCATTTAAAATTTGAATACGGGCAATTTTTTTTGTATCCCCACAGGTAAAAAGGATAGGGGGAAAAAAATACCTTTTTTTCCAAAAATCCCTTTTTCAGATACGTTTTTTTTTAATTTTGGGGCAGAACAGCTTTTTTTTGTTTGAGCTTTTTTTGCTTTAAAATGTAATACAGAAAGTTGTATTCCCCACGGGTTAAATTAAAAGGGTTTGCCAAAAATACCTTTTTTTAAAACTGAAAACATTTCAGATACGTTTTTTTTTTTTTTCCCTTTTGGCCATTTCAGTTTTTGTTGATAGAGCTAATTTGCATTTTAAATTTTGGGAATAAAACAATTTTGTAGCACCCAGGGAATTGAAAGGTGCCAAAAATCCCTTTTAAAATCCAAAATCATTTCAGATACGTGTTTTTTCCCTTTGGCCCGGGGCCCAGCTTTGTTGATAGATCTCCTTTGCATTTTTAAATTTGAATACGCAACTTTGTAGTCACCCCAAATGTACGAAAGGTGCCAAAAAAAATTTTTTAAAACCTTATAAAAATTTCAGACGGGTGTTTTTTCCCCTTTTGGGGCGTAAAGGGGCTTTGTTAAAAAGATCAAATTTGCATTTAAAAAATTTTGGAACCCCGCAACTTTGTAGCCCCAAACAGGTGTACTAAAGGGGCCCAAAAAATTTTACCTTTTAAATATCCTATTACTTTTCAAAAGAGGTGATTTTTCCCCTTTTGGGTCAGCCCAAGCTTTTTTGATAGACCCTACTTTTGCAGTTAAATTTGAACCCCAGCAATTTTTTTTTTTGTTTTGAGGGAGGGGGAAGAAAACCCTGTGTTTGCCGTCTTTCAATAAGAGATTTTTTCCAAAAAACTTTTCCCCAAACTTCTCAAATTTTTATTTTCTGAACTTTGGAGAAAAAAATTTTCCGGGTGGTAAGCGGGGCAAAGAGGGGGGAAGGAAAAGGAGGTAGGGGGTTACGAGAAAAAGGGAAAACCTTCCAGTGCTGGCAAAAAACACCACCCGGGGGATCTTTCTTTTGCAGGGACCGTCAGGCCTGTAAACGGGGGTTAAAACCCCTTTGTAAAATCTAAATTAACAACATCGTCCCCAAATTCTGCTTTAAAGGTGGAAAAGACCTGCATCCAGCAGTCTTACCCCCTTTTCCCCCCCCAGCCCAACGGCCACAAATGCCCCCGTCATCAGAAACATCAGCATCCTTCCAAAAATTGAACGGCCCAAAAATGGGAAAACCCAAATTTTCGGGAAGCCCCTCTTTGTTTACAAAAGGGGGGGTTGGGGTAAAAAGGCATTTTTAAAAAAGATAAAGAGGCCAAAGAGGATGTTTTTTTTCCGGGGTTTCGACCCCCATTTTATGATGCCATCAAGGAGGAGAAGGAACCCGGAAAAACGCCCCAAAAAACCCCCAGGGGGGGGCGGCAATCCCCCTTTTGCAGTCCCTTTTGCTTGAGCCCGCACTCCGGGATGAAAGAAAGTGGGGCGACCAAGTCACCAAATTTTTGAATGTTAAAATGATGACGACTTTTGGGGAAACCAACGTGGTTTTTTAGCAAAAATTTGCTTGCGGGGGGCGCTTCATCCCCGGGACGAGGGGGAAAAAATAGGGGGGTAGTTTTTCAGTACGGGGTCCCGCCTAAAAAAAGGGAGGAGGGCGGTCCAGAAGTCCGCGGGAAATTTTTCCGCCACCACGTTCGGGCGGAAACCCCATTTTTCCCCCCCGCTTTTCCCCGAAAAAAAGGTCCGGGAAACCTTTAACCCCGGGGCCCTTCTTAGAGAAAAGGCCTCAAATTTCACCCACGAGGGCTTTATGCCACCTTTTGCCGAAAACCCGCATAAAGGGGGGGAAGCCAAGAACCTTAGGTGGTTAGCCCCACCCCCCAATGTCAAAGCCCCTGCAGAAAATGCATGATTTTAAAATTGGAGGGAAACACTTGGGCCAAAAAAAGGCCCCCGGGAGGGTGGGGCCTCCAACCACTGTCACACCCTCTTCTCCGCCCCCTTCCCGCCCCCCCCAAGGTTTTTCCCCTAGCTCCCCAAACCCTCCCCAGATTCTTTGATCAGGGATAAAGTTTCCGCTTCCCTCCACCCGCCCGAGTCCCCACCACACCCCCGAAAAACCCAAACCCTACCCCCTTCCCCTTTCCCACCATTTTTGCCCGCCCTTTTCCCAACGCTTTTCAGGGGCCCCAACTAGAAACCCCACCCTTCCCTGCCCTTCCAGGTTTGGGGCAAAAGAAACTTTTTAAACCCCAAAAAACCACCCCAAAACCCAAAAACCCCCTGAATGTGGGGCCTTTCCCGGGGTTTTTGGGGCCTTTGGGAAAAATTTTCCCCTTTCCGTCAGGGGACACAAAAATGGGTTCACCCCACGTCGGGCCCCTTGCCTCCCCCAAATTTTACCAGAGGGCCAAAGCAGGCATTTTTTTTTGCCAAAAAAGCCTTTCCCTGCCCGGGCCACCCACTGTAAACAAAAATTTTTCAAGGCGTTTTTCTGCCCTGTGGCGGGAAAAAGCCCAATCGCCCACCGACACATGGACTGGAAAACCCAGGGCCCAAGGCCGCTATATCTTTTAATGACAGCTCACTTTTTTAGCGGGTTTGGGAAAGGGTCCTGGGGGGGGGGACGGTGGCTCTCAGGTGGGCGCACGCTTTTTCAAAAAGCAGGGAGGGGTGGGGGCCCCTTTTTCCCCCCCCGGTCCTCGGGGT